>CM042840.1:142461303-142651303 GCA_023653725.1 Bungarus multicinctus | reverse complement strand
TCTGTGTATCTATCTAATCTGTCATATCTATTTCGTCTATCTAATCTGTTCAATCTACCTACCTACCTACCTATCTATCTATCTATCTATCTATCTAATCTGTCATATCTGTCTGTCTGTCTATTTCCATTCAATCATGTCTGATTCTTGAAGACTGTCTGGACATATCTTTGCATTTTTTCTTGCCAAGTGTTTTCAAGTGGCTTGCCATTGCCTCCTTTGTGGGGCTCAGCAAGTGACCGGCCCAAAGTCACCCAGCTGGCTTGGTACCCAATGCAGAACTAGAACTCATTTGTCTCCTATTTCTAGAGCCTGATGCCTTAACCACTACACAGAACTGCCTCTTGTGTGAACATTACAGTATCGGTTTGCTACTTTAAAATCTGTTTTTACTCCGTGCCATCATGAGGCAGAGAGAACTTATGTGTATGGCACAGATTGCATCCTGCAAAAGTCAAAACTGATTTCTTTTGGGTTATTTTCTTCCCTAACGTAGAATAAATTTGAATTTCAACAATAAATTCCATGTTTTTTTCTTCTTCCCAGCCCGTCAGCCCCAAAGGTGTCCGCCCTCCTCTTTTCTTCTCATACAACATTGCCAATCGGCCGGGCAAGCATATCCTTGCCCTCATCCAACATGGCGACCTCCATTATTATCCAAAGTAGCTAATCCGGAGCCGAAGCTAAATGTTGCCCTCATCCAACATGACGTTTCCATTGTTACCCAAATGTTAGTCCGGCGCAGTCGCGTTTTTCTTGAAACGTGACGCGGTCTCTTGCCCTCACCCAACATGGCGCCCGGCATCTATATAGCCCGGAGGCCGTAAGCGCTTTCCTGAGTCACGGTGAGTTGCCCTTATTTAACATGGCGCTGGCTAGTTTGTTGGAGCCGCAGCTCACCTCGAATGGGCCCGGCTTTTTCGGTCTGGGGGCGCCGAGCTTTCGCGGCGGGGCGAAGATGTCGGCGGACCTGGCGTTGGCTGCCCCTTACGCCGGGCTGACGGCGGGCGACGCTAAAATCGAGCTAGAACACGGGACCACCACGCTGGCTTTCAAGGTAGGCCGACGACGGGGGAATCAAGATAGACTTGAGAAGAGCTGGAGGCTGTATGGAGCTAGTGGGGGCTCTGCTAGAGGACGGGAAAGTGTTTTTAAAAAACCCGAAATTCCATTCCTCTTGCGCTAATTTTACAGGTACTCCTCGATTTACGACCACAATTGAACCTAAGATTTCTGTTATTAAGCGAGACAGTAGTCAAGTGAGGCTTTGCCCCATTAGACAACTTTTCCAGCCAAAGTTGTTATGTGAATCCCTGCAGTCATTAAATTAGTAACACCGTCTTCCCCCATTGTCTTTGCTTATCAGAAGGTTGTAATATGACCTCGGTCATAAGTGCGAAGCAGTTGCCGGGCGTCTGAATTTTGATCACACGATCATGGGAATGCTACAAAGGTCGTAAGTGCGGAAAACGGTCATAAAGTCGGTCATAAGAACGGTCACTAAATCAACTGTTGTAAGTCGAGGACTGCCTGTATAAGCCTCGGTTGGAGGGTGGTGGACAATTGCACTTTGCTAGTGCCCTTTAATACAGGTAGTCCTTGACTTATGACCACAATTAAGCCTAAGATTTCTGCTACACTGCGACCATCATAAAAGTGAGTCAGTTGCCAAGCATGGGGATGTTGCAAGGGTCATAAGTGTGAAAAACGGTCATAAGTCATTTTCAGCGCTGTTGTAACTTCGAATGGTCACTAAATATTGTAAGTCAGGGACAACCTGTAAAATGTATTACAGATAGTCCTCGACTTACAACCACAATTGAGCCCAAGATTTCTGTGGCTAAGCGTGATGTTTTTAACTGAGTTTCGCCCCATGATACGAACTTTCTTGCCACAGTTGTTAAGTAAATCATTGCGGTTGTTAAATTAGTAACCCAGTTGTTAAATGAATCTGGTTTCCCCATTGACTTTCCTGGTCAGAAGGTCACAAAAAGGGATCACGTGACCCCGGGAATACTACAACTGTCTTAAATACGAGTCAATGCTGCATTGGTCGTAAGTGGGAAAAATGGTAATAAGTCATTTTTTTTCAGGGGCATTCTAACTTTGAACGGTCGCTAACTTTGAACCATTGTAAGTTGAGGACTGCCTATAATTGGAAAAGGTGGCTCCAAATTCTTCAGCTATGGGGTTGAATTTAGAATAATCTCTTTTTAGCCCAGATTTTTCTACAGGGTCGTTGGTTCACAGAAAAATAGGAGAAGGGATCACTGAATAAAAGGAGTTAATGAAGATTTAATCCAGTGTTTCTCAACCTTGGCAATTCACAACTATGTGGATTGAAAGTCCAGGTAATTGATATTAGGTAATTGACAGTCAAGATTCCAACTCCCAGAATTCCTGGCTGGCTGGGGGATTCTGGGAATTGAAGTCCCTACACCTTAAGAGGTGCCAGGGTTGAGAAACTGCTTTAAGTAATAAAAAATTATGACCTATCTTTGTTGATTTGACAGCTTCTTAACATCCAGAGGCTGTGAGTTCCGTTTTTCTTTTTACAAATAATAATAATAATAATAAATATTTATTTATATAGTGCTCCTCTCCCGTAGGACTCGGAGCGGTGCACAGCCATACAATTAAAACAATAAATATGTGAAAAGTTAAAACTAAATTAAACTAAGGCCCTGGCTGTAATCAATTTAAAACCTCTCCCTAAAACCCTAAAATTTAATATAAAAAGTAAAACACTCAAATCTAAAATCAGCCCAAGCCGGCCTGGTCAAAGAGCCAGGTTTTCAAGGCACGCCTAAAGGTCCCCAGGTCCGTGGCTATACGTAGCTCCGGGGGCAACCCATTCCAGAGGGCAGACGCCCCCATAGAGAAGGTCCTATTCCTCGGGGTCACCAGCCGGCACATAGATGCCGACGGGACCCACAAGAGACCCTCCCTGTGGGAGCGCACCGGACGGTAGAGGAAAATGGCAGAATGCGGTCTTGTAAATATCCTGGTCCGATGCCATGAAGCGCTTTAAAAGTTAACACTAAAATCTTAAAGCGCACCCGAGAGGCCACTGGCAACCAATGCAGTCGCGCAGGAGGGGTGTCACGTGAGAGAATCTTGACGCCCCTATAACCACCCGCGCGGCCGCATTCTGTACCAGTTGAAGCCTTCGGATGCTCCCATTCAGGAGCCCCATGTAGAGGGCGTTACAGTAGTCCAGTCGGGAGCATGAGTGACCGTGCGTAAGGCATCCCGATCCAGAAAGGGCCGCATCTGGTGGATCAGGCGAACCTGATGAAACGCCCCCCTGGAGACGGCCGTAATGTGGTCTTCCAAAGACAGCCGTACATCCAGGAGGACACCCAGATTGCGAGCCCTCTGAAGGGGGCAAAATCTCACCCCCAATAGCCAGCGATGGAACTACCTGGCTATATCGGGATGCCGGAAACCACAGCCACTCAGTCTTGGAAGGGTTGAGTCGGAGCCGGTTCCGCACGGCCTCCAGGCACCGGGACATGACCTCCACGGCATCGTTGGGGTGGCTTGGGGTGGAGATGTATAGCTGAGTATCATCAGCGTACAGATGACACCTCACCCCAAAGCCACGGATGATCTCCCCCAGCGGCTTCATATAAATGTTGAACAGGAGAGGAGAGAGGACCAACCCCTGAGGCACCCCACAGGTGGATCTCTTCTCCCCCCCCCCCCCCCCCCCGCCAACACAAATTGCAGACAGTTGGAGAGGAAGGAGGCGAACCACCACAACATGGTGCCCCAACCCCCCCAACCGCCGCAATAGGATACTATGGTCGATAGTATCAAAAGCCTCTGATAGGTCTAATAGGACCAGGACAGAGGAATAACCCCTGTCACAAGCCCTCCAGAGATCATCAACTAGCACGACCAACGCTGTTTCAGTACTATGTCTGGGCCTGAAGCCCGATTGGAAGGGATCCAGGTACGGAATGACCCAAAATATATCTGTGTAGGTAGTCCTCAACTTACAACACTCATTTAGTAATTCTTCAAAGTTACAACAGCACTAAAGAAAGTGACTTACAAGCATTTTTCACACTTACGGCGTAGCATCCCCGTGATTACATGATCAAAATTCAGGCGCTTGAAAGCAAATAAATACCGACACAACGTTTATAAAGCACTAAGAATTGTATTTAATAGAAAATCAATTTTTAAAAAAATTCAGACGCTTGGCAACCTACTCCTATTTATGATGCAGTATCCCAGGGCATCATGTCTCCCCCTTTTGCGACCTTCTGGCCAGCAAACTCAATGGAGAAACCTGGATTCGCATAATGACTGGGTTACTAATTTAGCAACCGCAATGATTCACTTAACAAGTGTGGCAAGAAAGTTCATCTAATGGGGTGAAACTCAGTTAAAAATGTCACACTTAGCCACAGAAATCTTGGGCACAATTGTGGTCATAAGTTGAGGACTACCTGTAATACATTTTACAGGTTGTCCCTGACTTACAACAGTTCATTTAGTGACCATTTGAAGTTACGACAGTGCTGGAAATGACTTACGACCGTTTTTCACACTTATGACCCTTGCAACATCTCCGTGGTCATTTGATCCAAATTCAGACGCTTGGCAACCCACTCACATTTATGACAGTTGAAGTGTCCCGGGGGTCATGTGATCCCCTTTTGCGACCTGACAAGCCAAGTCAGTGGGGAAGCCGGATTCACTTAACAACCGCCTACCCAGGTTAACAACGGCAAGTCACTAACCAAGTTTACCAACTTAACAATGTGGTGATTCACTTAACGACGGCAAGGGGTGTGCGCGTATAAAATGGAGCGAAGCTCGCTCAACGGTTTCACTTAGCGATGGAAGTTTGGGGCTCGATTAGTGGCCATTAAGTCGAAGTCTGCCTGTAGATTAGATGCAGGATTTAATCTTTGGTGGTCCCTTGTTTTCTTTCTTCAGTTCCAGCACGGTGTGATAGTGGCGGCGGATTCACGGTCGACGGCTGGCGTCTACGTCGCTTCGCAGACTGTCAAAAAAATCATTGAGATTAACCCTTACCTGCTGGGCACCATGGCTGGCGGGGCAGCGGACTGCAGCTTCTGGGAGCGACTTCTCGCCCGCCAGTGTCGTATTTACGAACTTCGCAACAAGGAAAGGATCTCGGTGGCGGCTGCTTCCAAACTCTTGGCCAATATGGTGTACCAGTACAAAGGCATGGGCCTGTCCATGGGCACCATGATCTGTGGCTGGGACAAAAGAGGACCAGGTGAGGAAACAAAACCTGTTTCTTTTTGTAGATCGACGAGTGGGGGGGGGGGGGGGGGAGAACAATTGAATTTCAACAACGGTAGAACCAGGTTGCCACAGAATGCTTTCTGAACGCGTTGCGTGTTTCATTTATGATTGGATTTGTATCGTCGTCTTTTAACGGCCCCATAATCCCTTGCGGGTTGGCGTCTGTGCAAACTGAATGGAGCTTTACTGGCCGGATGCCCTTCCTATCGCCAGTGCGGAGTAATATTCAGCAGATATATTCTCATTGTGCCCAGAGAGAGAGAAATATCTGCCTCTACCTAGGATCAAACACACACAGAGCTCCACCTCCAGGCCACCGCACCACTCTATTATTGGATTTGTATCCTTTTTTGAGAAAGATATAGTTCAAGGGAGTGGAAGTGTTTAATCCTGCCTCCTGATTTCCCCACCATAACAACCTTGTGAAGTGGGTTGGTGTGAGAGAGAACAACTGGCCCAGCTGGTTTTCATGCCTAAGGCAGGAAGGAATAAGAAATTAATTCTTCTGATTTCTAAGGCAACTTTTAAAGACTGCATCAAATTGCCTGTTTTGCAGTTATGTTTCTTTATCCACTGGTTTGAAATTCCATTTTTTTTTCAGGAATTAAATATTTTTCTGTGCTTTCTTTTGCTTGGAGCCCATCTTCTCCAAACCAAAAGGTTAAGTTGCTTTCAGTTGAGTTACTCAAAACCAGATTCCCAAGTCTTTTTTTTTGCGACATGCTAATACATTTTAAAAAAACAACCCTGAATTTTAATGGAATGGCTCTGTGTCGGTTGTTCCGTTTGTTTTCTTGACTTTCTTTCTGTTCTCTCTGTTACGCTGCACTTTTAGTTGCGCAACAAAAATAGTCCTCAATTTACAACCTTTCGGTTAAGGGACGGTTCAAAATTAAAACCACACCGAAAAAAGGGACCAATGACCATTTAATCACCTTTGCAACATCCCCATGGTCTCATGAACAAAATGATTGTCCGCTGGCCTACATTTGTGACAGTTGCGGTGCCCTTGGGGTCATTTTACGACTTTCTGAGGCACAAATCAATACCAAAGTCAGATTCGTATGGCTAACTTAGGAACTGCAGTGTTTCACTTAACAATGGTGGCAAGAAAGGTCATAAAAGGCAGCAAAGTTCATTTAGAAGCAGAAATGGGCTCAATTGTGATTATAAGTCGAGGACTACCTGTACCCTGTATAATGTTTACTAGAAGCTGAGCCCAGAGTTTTCTGGGCCAGACAAAATTGTTCAGGGGTCCCTGGGAAAAATGATAGCCAGTGTCTTTTTGCGAAGTTACGTAGCTTCAACTTCTCCAGGAGATAAAAAAATTTGGACAGACTTGAACAGTGGACCCTAGCCAACAAAATGAAATTTAATGTAGAGAAAAGCAAAGTTTTACGCCTAGGCTGAAAAAAAACCAAAGGTACAAGTACAGATTAGGCGAAACCTGGCTCAAAAACAGGAACTGTGAGAGGGAACTTGGGGTCTAAGTGGACGGTCACTGAAACAGGAGCCAGCCGTGTGTGGCAGCAGCCAAAAAGGCTAATACAATCCTGTGTTGTAGAAACCGAGGCATAGAATCAAAAATCACATCAAGTATTAGTACCTCTTTATAAAGCCTTAGTAAGGCCACACCTGGAATACTGCATCCAGTTTGATCACCAACATTAGAAAAAAGATGTTGAGACTTTGGAAAAAGTATAGAGAAAAGCAACTAAGATTGAATTGAATTATTTTATTGTCATTGTATGTATGTACTCAATATACATACCAGGAAGTTCACATAACACCCAGAAAGCAGACCCAACATGCATACACACATGACAATCCCCAAACACCTCCCCACCTGCCAAAATTCCCCTCCCCCTAAAAAACACACAAGTATCCACACAACAGACCAAGTAATACTGTCCAACAGCTCCCTGATGGTGGTCCTTAAGTTCATTGTTTTATCTGGGATAAAAACTGTTCAGAAAATGTGTGGTCTGAGTTTTAAGTGTTCTGTATCTTCTGCCAGAAGGAAACAGTTCACAAAGATTGTAAGCAGGATGGGTAGAGTCTCTGAAAAAATTGTACGACTTCCTCAAACAGCGAGATGCGAAGATGTCATCCAGGGCTGGTAGCTGGAGCCCAATGATACTCTGGGAGGTTTTAATGATCCTCTGTAGAGCTTTTTCTGTCCGCTACAGAGCTGCTCCCATCCCATGCAACAGTGTCTTATGTCAGGACACTCTCAATGGTGGTGCAGTGGTAGGACAGAAGTAGATTCTGATTTATCTTCCTGAGCATTCTCAGGAAGTGCAGCCTCTTCTTCTGTGCCTTCTTTACAAGCATGTTAGCATTCATAGTCCATGAGAGGTCCTCCGAGATAGAAGTGCCCAGAAATTTAAAACTACCAACCCTTTCCACCTCTTCGCCATTGATGATCAAAGGCCTGAAAACTAAAACATAGGAGGAACAGTTGCACGATTTGGATTTGGCTAGTAGTCTAAAGAAGGGCCAGGGGGGACAGGATAGCAGTTTTTCAGTTCTGTTCTGATTCTGAGTAGCTGTACAACTGTGGCTAGTTTCTGCCAGCTCACTTGGATCAGATCGGGATGGGAGGCTAGAGATAGTCCTCTACTTTGGACCTCAACGGAGTCCAAAATTTCTGTTGCTGAGCGAGACATTTGTTAAGCGAATTCCCCCTCTCCCGTGTGACGACCTTTCTTGCCATGGTTGCTAAGTGAATCGCTGCGGTTGTTAAGTTAATCACACCATCGTTAAGTGAGTCTGGCTTCCCTATGCATTTTTGCCCATCAGGTGGTGGTCACATGACGTGTGGAGACCCTGCAACCGTCATAAAGATGAGCCAGTTGCCAAGTGTCTCCGAATTTTGACCGAGTGATCTTGGGGATGCTGCAAACGAATGGTCGTAAGTGTGAAAAATGGCCGTAGATCACTTAGGTGGTCCTCACAACAGTTTGTTTAGGGGAGCATTCCAAGTTACAATGGCACTGAAAAAGGCAATATGACCATTTTTCACACTTAATGACCATTGCAGCGTCCCCAGCAGTCATGTCAAAATTCGGCTGCTTGGCAACTGGATCACATTTATGACAGTTGCAGCATCCAGGGGTGATGTGATCACCTTCTGACATGCAAAGTCAATGTGGGAAGGCAGATTCACGTAAGGAACCATTCAACTAACTTAACTGCAGTGATTCACCGTGGGAAGAAATGGGACAAAATTCACTTAACAGATGTCTCAGTTAGCAACAGGTTTTAGGCTCAATTGAGGTTAGAATAGAATGGATTGGAAGGGAAGGGAATGGAGGGGAGGGGAGAGGAGAACTGGAGAATTATTAGAGGGGAATTGGAAAATTTGAATAGAATTTGAATAAGAATAGAATTTCAACAGAATTATTAGAAGAGAAGAGAATTAGAATCGAATTATTGGAATAGAAAAAATAGAATTATTGGAATAGAAAGAATAGAATTATTGGAAGAGAATTAGAAGAGAAGCGAAATAGAATTGAATGGAATGGAAGAATGGAATGGAATGGAATAGAGGAGAGGAGAATTATTAGAGGAGAATTTGAATAGAATTATTAGAATAGAATTGGAAATAGAATAGAATGGAATAGAATAACAACTTTATTATCACTTTGAATGTACATTGATTGGCATACATTAAAATGAAATTTCATTGCATGCAGCTCTCAAACGGTCACCACCTCCAATATAAAGGGACAAAATCCACTTTACAACTGTTTCATTTAGAAAAACAAGTTTTAGGCCCAACTGTGGTCGTAAGTCAAGGATTTGCTGGTAGTCAGGGACATTGGAAACTTTTAGCGTTGCAAATAGGCATTTTCGCAAGGTTACTGAGAGAGAGAGAGACGATTGTGATTTGAGGCTGATTCTATCTTGCAATTTGCCTTTTATTTTATTTTTTTCCCAGAGCAGAATGCCAACACTGTTAATGGAGACTTCATGGTTTATTTATTGAGTCATCTTTATCTTATGCTATAAATTTGAGGCACGCAACTTGCTATTTTTTGCAAAGTATGCGATGTTTGCTGCCGTACATGACTTTTTTCCGTGCTCTTTGGCTGTGCCATAGCTTGACAAGAGATAACCCAGAAATCTGAAACCCCTTCGGCTGTTGTGTTGTAGTTGTGGTTCTGTTCTCTTTTGCTGATTCAGGTTTGCCATCATCCTAAGGGGGGGGGGGGGAGGCTATAAATCTCATTTAAATTGCCCGTTGCCTGAAGGGTTTTTTGGTCCCTGAAGCCCCTCTAGAAATTCTCAGAGCGTTTGTGTAAATAGATCCGTTTCCATTAACTCTGGGGATCAAGCTGGCTGGTACTTGAGAAAAATGTCACAAAATGTGCGTGGATGGCATTAAGGTTCAGAAATAACCGAGCGAGAATGAATTCTGCCGAAGTACCTGAATGGGAAGCAAATAAATTTTGGAGTGGGATATCAATCATAAGCATGGTCTTTCTCCCTCTCCTCCTTCTGTGTTGTAGAATTGTGGTTTCAAGCTAGTGTTTCTCCACCTCGGCGATTTTAAGACGTGTGGACTTCAACTTCCAGAATTCCCCAGCCAGCTGTGTTCTATTCTAAGCCTGTCATTGGTTCCCTGTAAATACAGTAGTCTCTCTCTGTTTATGTCTCTGTCTGTCTGTCTCTCCCTCTCTCTCTCTCTTTCTCTGTGTGTGTCTCTCTGTCTGTCTCTGTCTCTGTCTCTCTCTCTGTCTGTCTCCTCCCCCATCTCTACAAATCTGTTCTAATTTGAACCCCCCTGTGGATTTTTATTTGAATTTATTTATCTTTTCTTGTATTGTCTTAAATGGTTTCTGTGAAGATTTACCCATCTGTAGGTTATGCTATGGCTATCCCTGTAGACAGCAGCATCTCTGCTGTTTCAACAACTGTAGTATGGTTTCTTAGCAAAGGTTTAGAATAAAAGACCAGAAACCAACTTTGAAGAATTCCTATTCCTTCCCCTCTTCTTCCCCTTTCTCTTCTCCCTCCCTCCCTCCCTCCCTCCTCATCTTCTTTTTTTCTTTTTCTTCTCCTCTTCCTTTTTCCTTCCCCTCCTCTCCTCCTCCCTTCCCATTCTTCTCCACCTCCTGTTCTTTTTCCTCTCTTTTTTCCTCCTCCCTTTCTCTCCTCCTCCTTATCTTCCTTCCCTTCTCCTCCTCTTGTTTTTCCTTTCTTTTTCCTCCTCCTCTTCCCCTTCCCCTTCTTCTCCTCTTCTCCTTCCCTCTCCATCTCCCCCTTCCCCCTCTTTCCCTTCCTCCTCCTCTTAATTGGAGTGTTAGAATAGAGTTAGAATAGAATTCAGAATTAGAATAGAATATGGAATATAAAATAATAGTAGGGTAGGGTAGAATAAAATAATTGAATTAAATTCTTTATTGCCCAAGTATGATTGGACACACAAGGAATTTGTCCTCGGTGCATAAACTCTTATTGTACATAAAAGCTATGCGTGATAAATCATAATCATAGTCATCATAAAAATACATTCATCATAAATCATAAGAAGCGACACTTAAATGATAGTCATGAGAGATACCAAATAAGCAGTCAACATAAACTGTACTAGGATTTTTATTTAGTTTAAATAAAACAATATAAATCGTAAAGATCCAAGCAACAAAGTTAAGGTCATAAATAGAAAAGGAGATGGGTAGTAGGAAAGATGAGAAAAGGAATATTAATCCAGACTCTCTGTATTTTAAGATGGTAACATTTGGAGAAACACAAGTGTCAGGATTCCAGCAGTTGTCTTAATTAAATCATGAGCCTGGAGCCAAGCTTCAAAAACGTCAAAAGATTCATTAGGAGCGAACATGTCGGCATGGCCTGTATGAAGCCGATTCTGAGACATGTAATTCACTATCACCTATGACCCTGTTTTCCCTCCACCCCTCTGGGTGTATCATAATTCATATTCTCCAATGAAACACTTCATAGCTGAGAATCATCAGTTAGAAATTCCGGTAGCTTAGTTATAATCTTTGCAAGATAAGAATGGAATGCACTTTTGGTTTTAAACTGCAGCACTGGTCCTTCAATCTCTTTCCTCCCCCCCCCCCTTTCATGGCAACTCTAAAACAGTTGACAGTTATGAGTTGACATTCAGCAAATTTCAACCAAAAGCATGTCCCATTTAAAAAAACCTTTTTTTAAAAAAAAAAAAAGAATGTCCTGTGCTTCATGGTGGTTAAAGCCATCTTAAAAAAATTATGGAGGACTTAGTTAACCCCGGTTTCCTTGCCTTGTCTTTCAGGTCTGTATTACGTGGACAGCGAAGGGAACCGCATCTCGGGAACCGTGTTCTCGGTGGGCTCCGGGTCCGTCTATGCCTATGGAGTGATGGATCGTGGCTACTCTCACGACCTCTCAGTGGAAGACGCCTACGATCTGGCCCGCCGGGCGATCTATCAAGCCACGTACCGTGACGCTTACTCGGGTGGCTCGGTCAACCTGTACCACGTCCGCTCAGATGGCTGGATCCATGTCTCCAGCGACGACGTCTCCGATCTGCGAGAATTGTTCCTCGACACGTCCGCAAAAGCCGAGGCTTGAAACCATAGTCTGAAAGCAGGCTGGGGGAGGGTCTACAAAGGGGTGTTTTCAAACTGTCAAGAGGTGAAATTTAACTCCAGCTGTTAGAGGCCACAAGTTGTCTGACCAGTGATTTATGTAATTAAATGTCAGTTTCTTCAGAATTAAACTTTTGCTTGTCCAAGCTTTTTGGTGTTCTCATTGAAAGAAAGGGAAAGTGAGTGGTGCGGTGGCCTAGAAGTGGAGCTCTCGCCTCACAATCAAGAGGTTGTGAGTTTGATCCTAGTTAGAGGCAGATATTTCTCTCTCTGGACACAGAATATATCTGCTGAACAAAACTTCTCATTGGCAACAGGAAGGGCATCTGGCCAATAAAACACTCTGCTAGCTCCATTCAGTTCAGGATTAAGAGAACATTAAATGATTATGATTGGGAGAAAGGGAAAGCAAGTTGAATCTTGCCTACTGCAGTCCCACTGAGTGTGTGCATATCCACACCTGTGTTAAACAAATAGAGTTGACTTACAACTGTAATATTTATTTATTTATTTATTTATTAAGATTTATATACTGCCCTTCTCCCGAAGGACTCAGGGCGGTGTACAGCCTACTAAAACCACATATATATAACAATTAAAATAGAATTAAATAAGGGCTGTAACCGAATTTAAAATCCCAACCTTAAAATTCAATACATTAAACCCCATTAAAATTAATTTAGGATCAGCCCAGGCCAGCCTGCTCAAAGAGCCAGGTCTTCAAATCACGCCTGAACACCCTCAGGTCGGTGGTCGTTCTTAATTCAGGGGGGAGCCCATTCCAGAGAGCGGGTGCCCCCACAGAGAAGGCCCTGTTCCTCGGGGTCGCCAGGCGGCACATAGAGGCCATCGGGACCCGAAGGAGGCCCTCCCTGTGGGAGCGCACAGGTCGGTGGGAGACTACTGGCAGAACGCGGTCTTGCAGATAGCCTGGTCCGATGCCATGGAGCGCTTTAAAGGTCAAAACCAGAACCTTAAAGCACACCCGGAAGGCAACCGGCAACCAATGCAGCTCGCGCAGGAGAGGCGTCAGAGCTTTTAGACGCCCCCATAACCACCCGTGCGGCCGCATTTTGTACCAGCTGCAACCTCCGGATGCCCCCCAAAGAGAGCCCCATGTAGAGGGCATTACAGTAATCCAGGCGGGAGGTGACCAGGGCATGAGTGACAGTGCGTAAGGCGTCCCGATCAAGAAAGGATTGCAACTGGCACATCAGGCGAACTTGATGAAAAGCCTCCCTGGAGACGGCCGTAATATGCTTTTCTAATGACAGCCGTACATCCAGGAGGACGCCTAGATTGCGAGCCCTCTCTGTGGGGGCTAAGATCTCACCCCCAATAGTCAGCGATGGAGTCAGCTGACTATATCGGGACGCCGGAAACCGCAGCCACTCAGTCTTGGAAGGGTTGAGTCGAAGCCTGTTCTCACCCATCCAATTCCGCACGGCCTCCAGGCACCGGGACATAACCTCCACAGCATCGTTGGGGTGGTTTGGAGTAGAGATGTAAAGCTGAGTGTCATCCGCATAAAGATGACACTTTACTCCAAAATCACGGATGATCTCCCCCAGCGACTTCACATAAATGTTGAACAAGAGAGGGGAGAGGACCGATCCCTGAGGCACCCCACAAATGAGGGGCCTAAGGATGGACCTCTCCCCACCCCTGTCAACACAAATTGCAAGCGGCCCGAGAGGAAGGAGGAAACACCTTTGCTCCTAAGCGAAGCATCACTTAAATGAATTTTGCTCCGTTTTATGGTCTTTCTTGCCACCGTTATTAGTGAATCCTTGCAGTTGTTCAGGTAGCAACATGATTAGGTGGTCCCAAGGTCGCAAAAGGGGATCACGTGGCCCCGGGACACTGTTGCTGTCAGAAATATGAGTCACTCGCCGAGAATCCGAATTCTGATCACATGACCACGATGGTCCCGTGAAAACCAATCCCTCTTTATCATTTCGTAATGGTCACTAAATGAATGTAAGTCGAGGACTCCGAAGCATACCGAAAGGCCACAAAAGAAACGGGGAAGCCAAAACGGTCGCAATTCGCTGTTCTCGGTGCCGTTTGTAACTTGGAACGGTCCCTAAATGAACCGTTTGTAAGTCGAGGACTACCTATCGTTACCAGATTCTCGCCTGGGCAGAATGCAAATGGCTGTGGGGATGTGATTGAGTGGATGCAGGAGCTGGGAATGTGATTTTAAGGTTTTATTTTCAAGCCAAACGGCACCCCGAGGGTCATCGTGTGTGGAAGTGTTCTTGCAGAATAAACCCAGCGCAATTTCTTAACTCCAGTGGGTTAGGTTTGCCTGCTCTTTTTGACAGGTGACAATAGAATAGAGTAGAGTAGAGTAGAGTAGAGTAGAGAGAATAGGATAGGATAGGAATAGGGTTAGAAGGGACCTTGGAGGTCTAGTCCAGCCCTTGGTCTAAAAGAATAATAAAATAACTAATAGAATAGAGGTGAATAAAAATAATAACAGTTGGAAGGGATTTTGGAGATTTAGAACAGAATAGAGATGGAAGGGGCCTTGGAGGTCTTCTAGTCCAGCCCACAGCTCAAGCAGGAGAACCTATAACATCTCAAACAAGGGACTGTGCAGTCTCTTCTTAAAAGCCTCCAGTGATGGATTTCCGGTGGCAAGCAGTTCCACAGATTAATTGTCCTCACTGTTAGGAAGTTTCCCCTTAATTCCAGGCTGCTTCTCTTTTTGATTAGTCTCCAACCATCGTTTCTTATTCCGCCTTCTGGCACTTTGGAAAATAAGTGGACTCCATCTTCTTTGGGATAACCCCTCAAATACTGGAATACCGCTATCATGTCTCCCCCTAAGTCCTTCTTTTATTCAGACTAGCCATACCCAAATCCTTCAACTGTTCTTCCTATGGCTTAGTCTTCAGGACTCTTAGTTGCTCCTCTCTGAACTTTTTCCAAAGTCTCAACATCGTTTTTTTTTTTTTGGACAGCCTCACACTTTCAATAATCTTTTCTCTCGCCTTTCTCTCGCCTTTCTCCGATGGTGGGCAGTACCAATCATCCCCTTCCCCTCTCTCCTTTATGCTTCCTTCTCAACTTGACATAATGTGTGTTCAACACTTAGACCCTAATGGGAAGGGAAAAGGTCATTGCCAGCTTTGGGGAATAAAAAGGACGAGGAGGCAGGCCTCACTTGCAGAAAAGCTGTTTGTGTCTTTCCCACTTCTTTAGTGTGGTGTTTCGGCTCGCAAAGAGGAAGGAATGAATCACCCCCAAAGGGCAGGTTGAGCGTTATTTTGTACCGTTGCAGAGACTCGCTAGAGGGGTCTGTAACCTTAGACACTCAAAAAAGCCATTTGGACTCATCTACAGAAAACAAAACACCGGGAGTCTCAAAACCTGGGTGGGCATGGCCAACTCAGCATCATTCCCTCCCAGTCACATGACACATACACACATAACTACGCCTATCCAGGTTTTGTGGCTCCCGGTGTTTTCTGTGGGAAATGGGTCTCTCCCTCCCCTCTCATTTCTGGTTTTTGTGTGTGTGTGTTTTACCTTCTCAGGCCGGGGGAGGAGTGACAGGGAGGGGAGGGTGAGGGGCGGGGCCAGCCAGTGTTGGGATCACCCAAAAGGGACCCATAGCAGTGGGCCCAAAGAGCTGCATGCGGCTCCAGAGCTGCGGGTTGCTGACACCCGCGAAATGAGGGATAAGGTGTTTGGGTTCAGAGCTCCCCATCAAATACGGGTAGTCCTCAACGTACGGCCATGAGGGGGGGTCAGATTTCTGTCATTAGGTAAGTTTTGCCTCCGTCTTACAACCTTTCCTGCCACTGTCGTTACGGGAATCGCTGCCGTTGATAAGTTAGGAAGCCGGTCATTCAGTGAATCGGGCTTCCCCATGGGCTGGTCGGAAGGTCGCAAAAGGGGGATCGCATGACCCCAGGGACACTGCAACAGTCATAAGTATGCAGCCATTGTCAAACGGCTGAATTTTGATCACATGATTGTGGGAATGCTGGAAAGATCAGTGTGAAAAATAAGTCACTTTTTTCAGTACCGTTTTTAACTTTGAATGGTCGTTAAGCAAACTGTTGTAAGTCGAGGACTACCTGTACAGGTAGTTCTCGGCTTACAGCCATTCATTTAGTGACCAAAGTTACAAACTGCACTGAAACAGTGACTTATGACCGTTTTTCTCACTTATGGCCATTGAAGCATCCCCCACAGTCACGCGGTCAGAAATTCAGACACTTGGCAACCGACTCATAGTTACGACGGTTGCAGTGTCCCCCGGGGCACGTGATTCCCCTTTCGCGACCTTCCGATAAAATCCACGAGGAAGCCAGGTTCACTGAACATCCGTGTACTGACTTAACGATGGCAGGGATTTGTAAAAGGTTGTAAAAATGGGGCAAAACTCACTTAACGTCTCACTCTGCAACGTCTATTTTGGCCTTGATTTGTGATCTTGATTTGTGGTTGTAAAGTTGGGAATTAATTTGCAGTATTGCTGGTTGGAGCCAGCCAGGGAAGTGATCGAAAAAGCACCCAGCATGAAATTCGGAAGTTATGGGAGCTTCATCACTTGAGACTTTCAGGGAGAGACTGGACGGCCATTTGTCAGAAATGGTATAGGGTCTCCCGCTTGGATGAGGGGGGGGGGTTAGACTAGATGACCTACAAGGTCCCTTCCAACTCTGTTCATCTGTAAATCTGTAAAGATGAAATGTTTGTGCCAAAGAGAAGGGAAAAATAAAATTGGCGATGCCCACTTCTGCTAGATGTTCCCTGCTGGGGCCCTACTTAGGAATGCGTGTGCAGCTCTGGTGTGTAACTGTGTGTGCGTGCGTGCAGGAGACTGGCCAATCAGGGCAGAAGGGGGGGAAGAGCATGGGGGGAAATTGGTGTGGCGGTTGGCAGCAGGATGCACAACCCCCCTCCTTTTTTTTTTTTTTTGCACACACATGGACACGCAGGCGAATACAAAGAGCTGTGCAACCTTCCAGTATCCTTTGCCCAGAGATGTGTGTGCATGCATGCATGCATGCGGGGGAAAAGGGGACGGGATTAAGGGGAAACTGGGAGGGGGGGCGATGGTGGGAGGGAGAATGGGCCCCAGTCTGCCCTTCTTTTTTGGCCTTGCCAATAAGACAAACAACCAGGAAGCAGAATGAGTGCAGGAGAGAGAGTTGGCAGGGAAGGCGTACGTGTGTGTATGTGTGTATGTGTCTGTACACCCATACATACGGTACAATATTTGCAAAATAGCTAGACAGATTGACATGTACAGAGAAAGCAGGAAGCTAACCAAACGGGGAATTTGGAAGCGATAAACCGGTAATGGGTAGAAAAATAAGCATTCGACAGGATAGACGGCACTTGAATTGCATCGTTGGTTTCTTTAAAAAAAGGTGGGGGTTGCAGGATACCAGGATCTACACAACCTTTCCTTCTGAGTGTGCAAAGATTTGTGGGTGTGCAAGGATTCTTCCTAATTCCTAAGGATAGGGTCGTTGGGAGAGGGGGGCAGGCCTCGGGACAAAGACGACGTTTCCCAAAGGCTAGAAAAAAACAGGGGAAAGGCGATTATAGCAATAAGACCCAGAAAAACAATGAGGAATTTTCAAAGTGATATATCATAAAGTCTCCCTTATGGTTTTTATTTCGGCTTGCTTGGGTTGGTGGGAGACGATATGGGGAGCTTATTCAGTAGTAGCTAGATACTCGTGCTTTGCTACGAAACTATGTGGCTGGACTTAGTTTTTGGGGAGGAAAATAAGGGGGGGGGGTTAATTGTGCCTCTGCCAACCAGCATCCATCGGTATTCATCTGGCTAGCGTCCTGTCACTATGTGAGAAAGTTGAGGGCTGTTTGGAAACTGAAGCAGTATTTGCTGTGTGAGCAAGGAGACAGCAAGGAGCCTGGGCGTGGCTTAGCTCAACTGTTCTGTACTACAGCTGCTTGGTGCTATGAAACTGAAACTCCTCTCCTCTGCTTGTGTTTTGCATTTGGAACCAATTTCTTTTCAGGTGTGGGTGGGGAATAGAACTCCTTAGCATCAGAGCATGTTAATAATATTAATAATATAGGAAATATTCTGAATGCTCTGATGGTCATTTAGAAAAATCCTTTCTTAGTGAACATCTAGAAGCCAAGAGGAACATACCTGCCAAATGTCAAGTTTGTAGACTTTATGGTTCTGGAGATTTTGTGATGATGCGTGAGTGGCCTTTCGCTTTTATCCATAGAGATTATAATTCTCATTTTCATCCCCAACTCATCAGCCCCAAAGCCACCAAGCTTCAAACCAGGGTTTCTTTCTCAGGCTGTTTATTCTAGCCACTCGAAAATCGAGAAGCCTGGTTAACAGAGCTGGTCTGGGCTTGGTTTCCACTGCCGTTAAAAAGAATAAATAAAGATGTTTTTAAGTGGAGGTAACCTGTAGGGGAATGGCAATCTTTAGCCGTAGGAAGTGACGCCTGAGTGATGTACCGGGATTGACAGGGGGGGTCTGTATGATTTGGTGCAGGATTTTTGTTTGGGGAAAAAAAAAAAAGGGGGGGGGGAACTGGGCTGGAGGCCTGGAGCCAGAAATCGAAAAGAAATAAGTAAATTGAGCTTGCAGGTGCTGGAAAGTTTTGCTTGAAGTAAAGTATCCCTCGGGACTCTTCAGAGATTGGAAAGACCCACAGAGGGTGATTGCAAAAAAAAAAAAAAAGATTAACAGAAGGGATCTTGGAGGTCATCTAGTCCAAGCAGGAAGATCTTACCCCCTTTCTGACGGATGGCAGTCCAAAGCTCTAAATCTTGAATTTAAATAGGATTCATTCACTAGGAACATCGTTGGTTCATTCTGGTGTTGCAAAGCAAGGTTCTGGGCCGTGCCAAGACCCTTGGCTACAATCAATCACTTTGCTGCTTCCAGTCAAGGCAGGATTGGGTTAGAATAGAGCTGGTTGGGATCTTGGAGGTCTTCTAATCCAGCCCCTGCTCAAGCAAGAGATCCTATGCCATTTCAGACAGGTCCAATTTTTCTTAAAAACATCTCACCCTCAACTTCTGGTGGCAAGCTGTTCCACTGGTTACTTGTCCTCACTATTAGGAAGTTTCTCCTTAATTCCAGGTTGCTTCTCTCCTTGATCAATTTCCATCTGTTGTTTCTTCTTGCCTTCTGGTGCTTTGGAAAATAACTTGACCCCCGTCTTCTTTGGGGCAGCCCCCTCAAATACTGGATCCCTATATCATGTGACCCCTAAGTCCTTCTTTTCTCTAAGACTAGCCCAACCCAACTCCAGGCTGTTTGTCTCCAGCCTTTTAATCCTCTTAATTGCTCTTCTTTGCACTTTTCCCAAAAGTCTCAACATTTTTCTTGTAATGCAGTGACGAAAATTGGATTGTAAGGTGCAGCCTTACTAAGCGATACTAATACTTCTCATGATTTTTATTCTATGCTTTGGTTTATACAACCAAGGATCATGATTGCTTTTTTTTTTTTTTTTGGCCATTTGGGGAAATGTTGCAAGGACGCCGGTCTGATTTATTTCTGATGCTTTGGAATAGAATACAGAATAGAATATAGTATAGAATACAGAACAGAATACAGTATAGAATGTAGAATAACATAGAATAGAAATAATAGAATAAAATAGAATATAAATAATGGAAGAGAATAACAGAAGAGAATATAAAATAGAATAGAAATAATAGAATAGATAAATAGAAGAACAGAACAGAATAGAATTGGAAGGGATCTTGGAGGTCTTCTAGTCCAACCCCCTTCTCAAGCAGGAAAAAGGAGGCGTGGGGAAAACTTGGAAAGGCATCTGAGCCTTAAACTCATTGCTTTGCTTGGGACCTTCTGTCTGGACGGCTCAAAGCAGCAGAGAGAAGTCGGAGCCCTGGATTGCAGAGGCGGCTTTGGAAAAAAAAAGCATCCAGCCTCGAGAACCTCCCGAAGGCGGCCCCCTTCTCCGTCTGGGCTTCTTTCCCCCCCCCCCCTCTTTCTCGTCTCCGGGCGCAAGGCGCCAGGGTTCGGAGCCAATCAGACGCGTCCGGTTCCTCCGCGCCGGCCAATGGGAAAGCAAAAGGGGCAGAGAAACAAGGAGCCCTTCGCTTTGTGTACACGGCGGCTGGCTGGCTGGCACGCGGGCGGTTCTCGCTGCGCTGTACACGCGGGATGGAACGTTGAGCGCCACGGCGTTCCATTTGCCAGCCTTAGAAGTCGGAACGCGGGTCGAGCGCGCATCCTGTGAACAGGTCGACTCGGATTTTTTTTTTTTTTCCTGACAGTGCGAACGCTAAACGGACGGCACAGATTGTTTTTAGAAGCTGTGGGAAGCTTCATCGCTGGAAGTATGGAGAGATTCTCAGTCATTCAAGATCACGGTTGTCTTCAAAGTGCTTTTTTTCAGGAGGCAACTAGATATTCTTGGGATTTGGGGTTTTTTTTGGAAGACTTTCATCACGAGAAGGTTTCAAGAAGAGTCTGCCCTCTTGTCAGAAAGGCTGTAGGGTCTCCTGCTTGGGCAAGGGTGGGTGGATGGGTGGGTTGGACTAGATGACCTTCAAGGTCCCTTCCAAATCTGATTTGGAGAAAACCGTCTGCGTATTTGAACCCCAATTCCCTCCCCACACACACACAGGAGGGACCTAGCATTCTCATGACCTCTTGTGCATCCAGAAGCTGTTCAGGGTTTTTTTTAGAGCCACCTTTCCTGAGGGGGAAGTGAGAAAGAAAGAGGAGAAAGAAAAAGACAAAAAAAGAGAAAAGAAAAAAAGGAAGAAAAATAATTGAGAAAGAAAGAGGAGAGGAGAGAAGGGGGAAAAAGACAGGAGAGGGAAAGAGAAAGACAGGAATAAGAGAAAGGAGAGAATGAGGGGAGAGAAAGGGGAGAAAGAGAGATAAGGATCAGAGTAATCAGATCCATTAAAGGCAGTCCTCAATTTACAACCATTCATTTAGTGACCACTGGCACTGAAAAAACATGACACAACTGTTTTTCACCCTTAGCAACTGGTGTGAAATTCACAAAATTTTGGCCTCAGTTGTGGTCGTAAATCGAGGACTAGTCTCTAAGATGTTCTAACAGTACAGATAGTCCTCGGATTATAACATTTTGCTTAGTGACCATTGAAAAATGGGAAAAAAATGACTTAGGGCCATTTTTCACACTGATGACCGTTGCAGCATTCCCCACGGTCACATGATTTACATTCGGAGGCTTGACAACTGACTGACATGTATGACGGTAGTTGCAGTGTCCCAGAGTCACGCGATCCCCTTTTGTGATCTGAAAAGCAAAGTCAATGGAGAAACCGGATTCACTTAACGACCGGGTTATCAATTTAAGAACCGCAATGATTCGCTTAACAACTGTGCAAGAAAGGTTGTAAAATGGGGCAGAACTCGCTTAACAAATTTCTCACTTTGCAACATAACATTTTGGGCTCCATTGTGGTCGTATGTCGAGGACAACCTGTATTATCTTTGAACTACAATGCCCATAATTTTGTTAATATCGAGCTGGGGCAGCCAGATTTATTCAGAATCCAGGTAGTCCTTGACTTATGACCACTATGGAACCCCTACATTTCTATTGCTGAGCAAGGCTGTTGTTAAGCGACTTTTGCCCCATTTTACAACCTTTCTTGCCACCGTTATTAAATGAGAAACATGGTTATTAAGTGAATTTGGCTTTCCCCATTGACTGCTGGTCAGAACTTCGCAAAAGGGGATCGGGTGTCCCTAGGATGCTGCAACCATCATAAATACGAGCCAATTGCCAAGTGCTTGAATTTTGATCACATGACCAGCGGTCATTAAATGTGAAATGGTCGTAAGTTACTTTTTTTTCTGGTACTATAGTAACTTCGAATGGTCACTAAATGAGTGGTTATTAGTTGAGGATTACCTGAAATGTGCCAATAGGGCAGAGATTTAATCAAAGCTTTATCCGGGTTTTCTGATAAGTTTCGGACAGTCCCGGAAGCTGCCAAATATCCTGTTAACCGTGAAAAATCAGGGGTGATATTCTACCGGTTCGGCCCGGTTCAGCTGAACCGGTAGCTGCGAGGATCATCTATGAGCAAACTGGTTCGCTTCAACGATCAGCTGTTGGGCCTGCTTGCCCACTTGCCCCGCCTCTATTCTGACCTTTATTTCCTGTTTTTCAAGCTCAGCTGTGTCGTGCGGCACAGCGGATTGCCGCACATCAGTTGTTTAACACAGAGAGAGTGCAAGATTGCAGGAGTATGTCAGTAGCAAATGGTCTGCGCGCGTGCGAAGTGCGCCCACCAAGAACTGGTGGTGAAAAAAATTGAATCCCGCTACTGGTGAAAATACTTGTTTTTGAAAATCCCATCGTACGGTAGTTCCCCTGCTGTCTCCCTCTCGGCACTGAGTTAATTGCAAGAGTCCATTGACAAGACACTCAGGAGGCCATGAATAAAATTTACAAGAGGTCAGCAGTGAGTTAATAGAATTTCCGATGCTGTGGAGTAAGAGCCAAGACGACACTACAATTCAGATGAAACGGCAAAGCGAGAGATGCTGAAGGATTCTGGAGTGTTTTTGGTTTTGAAGGGCCACTGAACCGAGTGTTAAGCTGGAAGTGGCTTCAGCCACTTTATTAATGTTTATTAATTTATTTGTGGGCCGATTTTTAGTATTTTATTATTTTTACAAGTAGCTCAAGGCGGTGAAACATATCTGACGGATCTTTCTCCGATTTTTCCTTACAACAACAACCCTGTGAGGTGGGCTGGGATGCGAGAAAGGGGTGGCCCAAACAGTAGAACTCACAGTCTCCTAGCTTTTGGCACACTCAGCCAGCTTTCGTATCTAAGGCGGAACTAGAACTCACCGTCTCCTGGTGATTGGCTCAAAGTCACCCAGCCAATTATGACTAAGGTGACACTAGAACTCACAAGTCTCCTGGTTTTTGGCACACTCAGCCAGCTTGTGTGTCAAAGGCAGGACTAGAACTCCTGGTAATTGGCTGAAAGTCACCCAGTGTCTTTCTATAATTAACACAAGGCTAGAACTCCCAGTCTCTTGGTGATTGATGCAAAGTCGCCCAGCCAGCTTTCATGCCTAAGGCGAGAGTAGAACTCTCGCCTTAGTCACTTCTGGTGATTGGCCCAAAGTCATCCAGCTGGCTTTAATCCTAAAGCGGAACTAGAACTCCCGGCCTCCTGGGATGCCTTCACCATTAAACCAAGCTAGTTCTCTTTTGCTTCCTTCGGCCCAGTTTTTGTGTCCGCCTGGATGGCAGAAATCGGTTAGAGAGACTGATTTGAAATCTTCGCGATGTTCCAAAACCACTTGTGGGCCTCGCCATGCTCATTCAGCTGCTTTATTTTCCTTGATTCATTCCTTCGGCAGCCTGGTATTTACAGCAAGAGCAGCATCCTGAGGCTTTCTACTCCACATCGGGGTCATCTTACCTTCCACTGTCTCTGAAATCCCGGTCTTGATGTCGTTCAGCGCCACTATCTTGTTCTCCCCGCCCCACCCTAATGAAGCCAAATGCTGCTGTTGCACTTGCAAGCAGGAGCCGGGGGCTCCTGTCATGGCCCCACCACCACAGGCCCCATCGTCCCCTCCTTGCACCCCTATCACCATCACAGGCACGGGGCTGTCAGTCCAGTCCTCGGAACAGCTGCTCCACATTATCTACCAGCGAGTCGAAAAGGCGGTCAGCTTAGCTGAATTGGCGCTGAGCTTGGCGAGGGCCAATAATGAAGCCCTGAGACGTCTCGAGGAAGACATGGCAGCCTTGCGCCGGGAGCCCCTTGTGGCCCTCAAAGCCAGCCCCCTGCGGGTCCCTGAGGAACCTGAAAACGAGGAGGAATTGGAGGCCGAAGAATTCGGGAACGGTGTCCAGGTGGTCATAGAAGAATTGAAGCAGCTGGGTGCTGCGTCAGCTGCAGTGGGGCAGCCCGAAACCTTGGCCTTCTCGCCCGTGCCAGCCCTTGGCGGAGTAGGTAGCCTAAAATCGCGGAGCTCCGTCTCTCTCACCCCATAAAAATCCACGCCGTAGCCCCGTCCCTCCGGTTGGGCACAGATGGCATCATGAATAGTTGATGGCTTTTCTCGTGCTTCCTATGAATTGGCTCTCCAAGACTGGGAATCATGCCAAATCTGGCACCAGAGAGGCTTCAACGAGAGTCGAAAACAGTGGCACGGTTGGCAACGCCATCCTAAGCCGAGCTGGAACTGGATTTGGTGCTGTTCGGGGCAAATGAAGAATTTGGGCCAAGGTGGGGTGGGGGTGGGGGGTTTTACAGCAGAGGAGCGCGGAAAATCCAGCGGGATGAGGAAAAATTCCCCCTGGCCTCTGGCGCTCATTTGGGCCTGGCATGATTTTCGTTGCTGAGCAATCGAAGGAAGGCTTTGCTTCGTAAAGGCGTGCTCAAAGCATTGTAGATTTTACATTGGCATTTATAGTCCTCAACGTACAACCGCAATTTCTACTGCTCAGCAAAGTAGTTGTTAAGTGAGTTGTGCCCAATTTTACAACCTTTACTTTTCACAGTTGTTAAGTGAATCGCAGTTGTTAAGTGAATAATGTTAAGTGATCCCGGCTTCCCCCCTCACACACACACACTGATTTTACCTGACATCTGGGTTGGTCGCCAAAGAGAATCATAAATGACTGGGATTCTACAACTGTCATAAACATAAACATGCCAGTTGCCACGTATCATACAGCTAGTTCTCGACTTACAACAGTTCGTATATTGACTGTTCAAAGTGACAATGTCACTTAGGACTATTTTTCACACATATTGCAGTTTGATTACAGGATCAAAATTCAGGTGCCAACTTGTTCATACTTACGCCCATGTCTAGGGTCATGTGATTCCCTTTTGCGATCATCTGACAAGAAAAATCAACAGGGAAGCCAGATTCAGTTAACAACTGGGTTACTAACTTATTAACTGTTGTGATTCACTTCACAACAGCAGCAAGAAACGTCATAAAACAGGGCAAAACTCACTTAAAACATGTCTCCCTTAACAGCAGTAATCTTGACCTCAATTGTGGTCCTATGTCGAGGACTACCAGTATTCATACATCAACTGTCCTGCTTAGCAATGAAAATTTGGGACTCTGTTGTGGTCATAAGTTGAGGACTTCCAGCAAAGGGGACCCCTGTTTGCACAGAATGTATATAATTCTTCCTCTCCCACCAGGTAGCCGAGGAATGTCCTGCAGGAGATGCCCCAATGCCACTGGTCTATGTCCCTCCTTCCTCTCCTGACCCACAGATGGCCCATCAGCCACCTTTCCAACCTCTGGAGGAGCCCCTTTCCTGCCCGGAGGGGTCCCCCAGCAGCACGACTCACGAGGAGCCCACGAACGTCGAATCCCATTTCTGTGTAGGCTTCGCCGGTCTCCCTTGCAGGAACAGAAACCTTGGCCAGAAAAACGCCAGGCGCAAAAGGGATCTGGTCTTATCTGTGAGTCGATTCCCTTCCTTGGGTTGAACTTGTGACCCACAAGGCACCCGCTATTCAGACCCAAAAAGCTTGTCTGCATCGTGTTTTTCCACACTTGGGACAGATGGCATAATACCATATTTCACCGAAAATAAGACCAGGTCTTATATATATTTTGGCGGGACCAAAAGATCCATTAGGTCTTATTTTCAGAGATGTCTTATTTTGTAGCTGCCTGTCTGCTTCCTCCCACCATCTGCTTGCTCGCGGCCGCAACGACTTACAGGGATTCCCAGAGAACACGCACTTTTCATCCGGACGGAGAAATGACGGAATACTAGAAGTTTCGTCTGCTTGCAAATGTATTAATCTCTCTGTTTCAAAGCACTCCATTTGCATCTCTCTCTGGGCGAAAAGTGTGCAGTGGAGTCAGGTGGAGGCAGGCGATCCCAACGTGCCACCTACTCTGTCCCACCATCTTTTGACTTGCCTGTGGCCATGCCGGGGCATGTGCCCACATGGGATGTCGGGATCACATGCTTTCAATCCATGCCTCTGCCTCCACCTGCTGTCCGTCATGCTGCGCGAAACTACCGTATGAGCCAGGCAGCTGCACAACATGTCTGGATCACCTGTCTGCCCCACCTCTGTTTTTGCGCTCATACTTACCTGTGTTGTACCAAGGGGCTGGGGGGGGGGGGGCTCCTGCTGCTTCCAGATACCATTGGATCCCCCCACACTCGCTGCCTCTTGTGCTGGCCATGCCAATCCCCTGGGATTAACTTTTGGGGTACAGTTTATATTAGGCCCACCCCAAAAAATCAGGCTAGGGCTTATTTTTGGGGATACACAATAATTCAGCCAATCCTCACATTCTTTTCTCTTTCCCTTGGTAGAAATTGGTTCACAATGTTCACAACCACATCGCCAATGAAAAACGGTTTGATGGCGCAGAAAGGTGAGGAAAAATCAGATTTTGCTAATTATATGTAAAAAGAGTCGTGGTGGTGCAAGTAGTTAGAATGCGGTATTGCAGGCTGACTCTGTCTGCTGCCAGGAGTTGGATCCTGACCGGCTTGAAGTCGACTCAGCCTTCTGTTCTGAGGTCAATAAAATGAGGGCCCAGGTTGTTCGGGGCAAGATGCTGACTCTGTAAACTACTTAGAGAGGGCTGTAAAAGCACAGTGAAGCGATATATAAATGCTATATTGCTGTTGCTACAGGTAGTCCTGGACTGAGAACCATTCCTTTAGTGACCATTTGAAGTTACGACGGCACTGACAAAAGGGACTTAGGACCATTTTTAACACAACTGTTGCAGCATCCCCAGGGGCACGTGATCAAAATTCAGCCACATGGCAACTAGTTCACATTTATGACGGTCACAGTGTCATGTGATCCCCTTTTGCTACCTTGTGACAACCAAAGTCAATGGACGAGCCGGATTCGCTTAATGACTGTGTTAGCCGCTTAACAACTTATGCGATTCACTTAGCAACTTTGGCAGGAAAAGTCATAAAATGCGGCAAAACTCATAACTGTCTCACTTAGCGATGGAAATTTTGGGCTCAGCTGTGGTCATAAGTCGAGGACTACCTGTATATCTTTTATTGTCTCAGGATCTTACTTTCCTGTTGGAGAAGGATAACTGTCTGGGCATGATAGGCTGAGCTTTGTAACAAGGCAATTAACAGATGGTGTGGTGTTTTGTATCATTTGTGCGGGCTGTGGGTCACAACGGGTGTTTCGTTGTTTAATGACCAAACCCAGCAAAGATTTTCCTTCCATTTATTTGGCTGCTTGCTTGCATAAGAAAGTGGATCCCATAATCCGTTGTTATCAGCGGAATCTGATTTATAGATTATGTGCAAAAAGGCATTTTATCAACGAAGAGCAGCCCTTTCAAGTGAAAAATTAAAAAACTGCATAGCTAGTCTGCGAATTGACCACAACTGAGCCCAAAATGACTTTACCCCACAAGGGATTATGGGGTATTAAAAGATGGTGGTGATGATTTTATGCTAAATTTTAGTACCGTTTTTGAAGTTCCTCATTCATAATCTGAATATTTTACTCTCTTTCCTCTTTTACAGCATTAAATCATCTTGGAATATTTCGGTAGTCAAGTTTTTGCTGGAAAAACTCAAACACGAGTTGGTCTCCAATCACCATAATTATACGGATAAGGAACTAAAAGGTGAGCTGAGGTAATTTTTTAAAATTTTGCACCCATTCAGTTTCTGGGTTTCAGTGCTAGTACGTACCGGTACTCCTCATCTTACAATGCATCATTTAATGACCATTGGAAGTTACAATGGCACTGAAAAAAGTGACTTAGACCATTTTTCATATCATTGCCCTATCCCCAATGGTCACGCGATGAAAATTCAGACACTTGGCAATGGGTTCCGCTTTACGATGGTTACAGAGTCCTGGAATCAGGTGGTCCTCTTTTGCGACCTTCTGGCAAGCCATGTCGAGGTTAAGCCAGATTTGCTTAATGACAGCAATGAGTCACTTAACAATTGTGGCGTAAAACAGAGCAAAACTCCCTGAACACATTGCTCACTTAAGCAGTGGAAATTTGGGTCTGGAATCATGGTTGTACATCGAGGATTACCTGCATTCCAAATTTATTCCCCCTGACCCATCGGGAAAAAAAAAATACTTCTCTCTCCTTCGCTAAACAGAAAATTTTCTTCAGCTTTAGCAATAGCTGCTGGCGTTCAGTCTGCAACTGATGGATGATATTTGAAAGGTTGAATTGTGTGCGCAGAGACGCGTTTATAGCAGCCGCCGGCTATTCTAGAGCCTAATTCTGCATTCTGGATTGCTGATTCCTGCACACTTGTGCCCAGACAACATTTTCTCCTTTTAGGTGCTTGCGTGGCCTACTTTCTGACTAAGCGACGCGAATATCGGAACTCTCTCAATCCCTTCAAAGGGCTTAAGGAGAAAGAGGAGAAGAAATTACGAAGCAGGCGGTATCGGGTAAGGCAATTAGTAATTCCACATGTTTTGGATATGTCTTGTCTAGTGAAAATAGAAGGATTGGGGTGTGTGGGGGGGAAACATGATAGCAATCTATATAAAAGCGAAATATCACTCATGCATCATCACAAAATATCCAGAACCATAAAGCCTACAAACTTGAAATTTAGCCCGTATGTTCCCCTTGGCTTCTAGGTGCTCGCTAAGAAAGGATTTTTCGAAATGACCATCAGATCATTACTATTCCTTAATACAGTAATTAACACGCTCTGATGCTAAGGAATTCTACTCCCCCTCCCTACCTGAAAAGAACTCTTTTCCAACTGCCAGTTGCCTCACATTCCATTATCTTACTAACTCCACAGCCATTTGCACCACTCAGGTGACCCAAGGACACAGACAAACCTCCTAGTTGCCTCAACGACTCTCGAAAAGCATGCAAACGACACTTACAACCAGGAAGCTACTTTGGCATCAAAGGTTGTAGTATTTTTATTACCCACCATCCAATCAGAGCTGAAGAAGCTCATTGGATGAGAAGCAAAACATCTTCAAAGAAAAACCAGAAAGTTGTCTGAACAACAACTCCTGAAAAAAAGAACTTTTGGGACAACAGTTGGAGGGTTGTATTTTACAACATTTTTGCTGGATAGATTAGATAGATAGATAGATAGATAGATAGATAGATAGATAGATAGATAGATAGATAGATAGATAGATAGATAGATAGATAGATAGATCGATAGATGATGGATAGATGGACAGGAAGGGAAAGGGATAGGAAAGGAAAGGAAACCTTTATGTGTTTCAATCACCAACCACCAGTGAGCCAACGGATTGTGAACTGAATTTCTCCTGCATAGCCCGATCACAAAGTTTCGTCATGAAGCACGGATATCTAACTAGACTTCCGAAATTTGAGGGGTTGCCCCAAAGAAGAGGGGTTGAACCTGTTCTCCAGGAGGCAGGAGAAGGAGAGAAGAAGGCAGAAGAAGAAGCAACAAATGGCAACTAATCAAGGAGTGAAGCAACCTGGAATTTAGGAGAAATTTCATGAAAGAACAATTAATTTGGTTCATTCAGTAGTTGTGGATTTTCCATTACTGGGGTTTTTTAAGAAGACATTGCAGAACAATTTGTGTGAGATATTCTGTTTGAATAGGGGGTTGGATTAGAACACCTCTAAGGTCCCTCCAACTCTCTTATTCTATTATTTTTATTCTCACCTATTCTATTGTTCTGTTATTCTATTATCATTTTGTTATTTGGTTACAGGTGACCCAATAACCCAATAACTATTCCATTTATTATTCAAGAGTTGTTTTTTTTTGGTCACGTTTTAAAAGCCAATATAGACTTCCATCGATTTTATTTCAGGATGTCTGTTAACAAAAACGTTGAAGCTGGCCCCAGCGTGGAAGAAGAAATTATCAATATTCCATTGAAATCTATAGAGAAAAGGCTATTTCCCCCCCTTCACAATTGATGGAATACAGGTAGTCCTTGACTTACAACAGTTTCGTGACTGTTCAAAGTTACAACGGCACTGAAAAAAAGTGACTTTTGACCGTTTTTCACACAACCATTGCAGCGTCCTCCGTGATCCCGTGATGACAATTTAGATGCCTGGCAACTGACTCATATTTATGATGGTTTATCCCGGGGTCATGTGATCCTCGTTTTGCGAATTTCTGACAAGCAATTTAAGTACCATGTTACTAATTTTATCAACGGCTGTGATCCACTTAGCAACGGTGATGAGAAATAGCTCAAAATTCCCTTGTTTCCCTTCACAACAGAAATGTTGGCCTCCCTTGTGGTCATACATTGAGGACTTCCTGTAATAGGGGCTTAGCCAAGAAGGCTGAGGTTCAAACCCGATATCTACAAATGCAGCCTTCTCAGTTTCATAGGAAAATATGAATTATTCAAAAGGCAAATATAAAATATTTCAAAATTTAAAGTGGTTAAAACGCAAGCTCATCTCAAGCTTCTTCGTTGATACAGGGAATTTCTCCTTCTAGACTCCATAAAACGTTGGGCTTTTTGACAACTTAGGCCTTAGCCTTATTTATTTTAAAATGCAAACTTCTGTTTTTTACGACCTCCCTTTAATTGTATTTACCGAAATGTCAGTTCCATTATCTTCCTGGGCTGATATACAATTGAGGCTGGCAGTCTATCAACATTATGGTGAGATATTAAACCTTACTGGATTTAATTTAGATTTAAGTTGTAATCCCTCCACTTTGCAATTAATCGCAGTGTGAATATGCAAGTTCTCCCCAACTTACAATAGTTCATTTAGCGACCATTCAAAGTTGCAAAGGCACTGAAAAAAGTGATTTATTATGACCATTTTTCCACGCTTACAACCGTTGCAATATCCCCGCGGTCATGTAATCAAAATTCAGATGCTTCTCAATCGGTTCATATTTATGATTTATTTATTTATTTATTTATTTATTTGTTCATGCTTCTATATCGCTCCCTCTCCCAAAAAGGGACTCGGGGCAGTGCACATTCAACAACGAAAACAGTACAGGTAACGGAGATGAAATAAATAAAAATCTAAAATGGTTAAGAACAACACCCAACAGAAAGATTATCTAAAATTTAATTTAACCCGAATGATTCAATTGGCTAGACCGGCCTGCTTGAACAACAAGGTCTTAACTGCGCGCCGGAAGGTGAGGATATCCGACATGGCTCGTGTCTCCGAGGGGAGACAATTCCAGAGGGATGGGGCTCCCACAGAGAAAGCACGTAGTCTCGGGGCTGCCAGTCGGCAGTGATTTAGTGGTGGGACCCCGAGCATGGCGACTCTGTGGGAGCGTACTGGGCGGCGGGAGGTTGTTGGTGGCAGAAGGCGGTCCCGTAAGTATCCAGGTCCCGAGCCATGGAGCACTTTGAATACTATTAGTACCACCTTGAATCGAATCCGGAAGGCCACAGGAAGCCAGTGCAGCCGGCGGAGAAGAGGTGTTATGTGGGCGTCCCGAGGGGCGCCGATGATCATCCACGCGGCGGCATTCTGAACTAACTGTAGCCTACGGAGAGTCTTCAAGGGGAGCCCCATGTAGAGAGCATTACAGTAGTCCAAATGGGAGATGATGAGAGCAGAGGTGACTGTGCGAAGTGCGCCCAGATCCAGGAAGGGTCGCAATTGGTAGATCAGACGAATCTGATAAAAAGCACTCCTGGTGGCGGCTGCAATATGGTCTTCCAAAGACAGTCGCACATCCAGGAGGACACCCAAGTTGCGTGCCCTTTCCACAGGGGATAGTGTCTCTCCTCCTATGGTCAGCGATGGAATAAGCTGACTGAATCTGGGAGCAGGAAACCACAGCCATTCGGTTTTGGTCGGGTTGAGACGGAGTCTGTTTTGACCCATCCAATTTCGTACGGCCTCCAGGCACCGGGTCATCACCTCGACGGCTTCGTTGGGGTGGTCTGGAGTGGAGATGTACAGCTGAGTATCATCAGCGTACTGGTGGAATTCCACTCCAAAGCCACGGATGATATTACCTAGCGGCTTCATATAAATGTTAAACAGCAGGGGAGAGAGCACCGACCCCTGAGGCACCCCACAGAGTAGGGGTCTCGGGGTCGATCTCTGTCCCCCTGTCAACACAAATTGCGAACGGTCGGAGAGGAAGGAGGAGAACCATTGACGCATGGTGCCTCCAATCCCTAGCCCCTCCAACCGACGCAACAGGATACTGTGGTCGACAGTATCAAAAGCCGCCGATAAATCGAGGAGGACCAGAACAGAGGAATGGCCTCTGTCCCGTGCCCTCCAAAGATCATCCATCAACGCGACCAACGCCGTCTCAGTGCTGTGCCCAGGCCTGAAGCCCGATTGGAGGGGGTCAAGATAATTCGCTTCATCCAGGTACTGCGGGAACTGACGTGCCACCACGGTCTCTATAACCTTCGCTACAAAGCGAAGGTTGGAGACAGGACGATAATTGGATAGTAATGCTGGGTCCAAGGACGGTTTCTTGAGGAGGGGACGAACCACCGCTTCTTTCAAAGCAGTGGGTAGAAACCCCTCTCTCAAGGAAGCGTTTATAATGCCTTGGAACCAGCCTCGTGTTACCTCCCGAGTGGCTAGAACCAGCCAGGAGGGACACGGGTCTAATAAACAAGTGGTAGCATTCAGTCCCCCCAGTATTCTGTCAACGTGTTCTTTGGTAACAGAGTCGAACTCAACCCAGTTGACCTCACCGATATCTGATCCCGCCCTCTCGTCTGGAGAGGACCAGTCGGATGATGGTCGCAGTGTCCCGGGAGTAGAGCGGTCCCCTTTTTGTGACCTTCTGACAAAGCAAAGATTCATTTAATAACCATGTGACTAACTAACAAAGGCAGTGATTCACTTAACCACTGTGGCAAGAAGTCATAAAACCGGTCCAAACTCATTTAACAAATGCTTCCCTTAGCAACGTCAATAAAGGGGAATAGTGTTGTATCATATTGCACCAGGGGCTGATCATACTTGTGCAATAAAACGAGACTAGGGGGTGGGATGTCTTCCAGCATGGCAACTTTAAGGCTTGTGACTTCAACTCCCAGAATTCCCTGCTGCCTGAGGAATTCTGGGAGTCCATGTGACGTAAAGTGGCCAAGATTGAGAAACACGGCTGAGAGACCATTGACGATAATGGGATTTTGAGCTAGTAATGATCCTTCTTTCTTACTCCAATGGATCTTCCATAATTACTAGATAACAAATAATTGTTATCCAGGTCGTAGCTATCCGTGCTTCCATGTAAACACGATAACAACAAGCTGCGGAGTCATAAGAAAATCACAACAGTGTCACACAGGTTGTGATATCTCCATATAGGTGGCCTTGAATTTTTTTTTTCCTCTTCCTAGGGATGCCTGGGAGAAAGTCTTACAGTATTTTCATCCTGGTTTATTTAGGGTAAACAAACCTAATTCAGTAGAGTCTTCTTGCCAATTTCAGATTCCCCCCACCCCAGTAATTCACTTAACCCTCAGAATAGGATCATCCTCCCCATAATCCCTTGTGGGGTAGAGTCTGGATGGAGCTGAATATTTACTGGCCGGATGCCCTTCCTATTGCCAATGAGGAGTTCCCCCCCACCCCCGCAAGCAGATATATATGTGCCCAGAGAGAGATAAATATCTGCCACTACCTAGGATCGAACTCACAGACTCCAGATTGTGAGGCGAGAGCTCTATCTCTAGGCCACCACACTTCTCAACCCTCAGAATAGGATAATTTTGTAAAAAGAATAGTTCATCCGCCTCTTAATCATCCAATTCAGGGCCAGAAAGCAACAGTAGGCTTATAATACTTTAATAAAAAAAAAGAGCATAAAAATTCCGAAATGAACTTTTTACAAGACTGGACATGATTTAAATTTTATCCTTTGCTTAAACAAGCAAGGTCTTTAATCAGAAAGTGTCCGCGGGATATTTTTTTATAGTTATCATCTCCTTAAGTTATGAATAGACATCTCCGAGAAATAAATTTAATTCCTCCCCCCCTTGAATTAATGTGCCTAAGATGACGGGTTAGAAGCTTCCGGCTTCTTAAAATAAACCCTCACAAAAAATATTATTTTCCCGAGCAGCAGGTCGCCTCCCGAGTTGCTTCTATGTACAGGTAATCCTCGACTTATAACAGTTCATTTGGCGACTGTTCAAAGTTACGCCACCACTGAAAAAAAGAGATGGCCGTTTTTCACACTTACGACTGTTGCAGGATGTTTCCCTTAGCAATGTCAATAAACGGGAATAGTGTTGTATCGTATTGCACCAGGGGCCGATCAAAATTGTGGCTTGTGGACTTCCACTCCCAGAATTCCCTGCTGCCTGAGGAATTCTGGGAGTTGGAGTTGTGAGGTGATCAAAATTTGGACGCTTGGCAAGTGGGCTCGTATTTATGACGATTGTAGTGTCCTGGGGTCATGGGATCAAATGTTGTGATTCTGACAAGCGAAGCGAATGTCTTAGCCAGATTCACTTAACATAAAGATGGCTTCTCTTCCCCCCCCCTCCCCCATCCTTTCCTTTCCAAGCTTTTCGCCAACCGTTCGGGGGTGGCCCGGTTGTTGGGCTCGGACGAGCAGCATCTGTGGCGAGGGGTCACCGAAGAGCTGATGTCGGATGAGGAAGACAGCGCCCACGAAGCCGGGGTGTGGGTAGCGCGACCACCTCGCTTCCGTGCGACGCCGCTCAGCCAGCTGTGCTACCGTCTAGATGCCAATTCCAAGCACGGCACCAAAGCCAACCGGGTCTACGGGCCGCCCTCTGAGCGCCTGCCCTCTGCCGAAGTCCAACTTCTGCCCCCACAGCTGTACAACCCCCACTTCCAAGAGGAAGACCCTAAAATGGGCACCCCATGCCACAAAGCTTTCGGCCCCGAGCTCAACTCCTTTGTGGAAATCAAAGTAGAAAAGGACCAGTAGAGGACCCTCGGCTCCTTTCCACGATGGCCGGCTGACTTTCACCACCAGGAAGGGGCGGGGGGGGGGGAGGGAACCGGGTTGCGCACAGTTCATCCTCGATTTACAACAGTTCGTTTAGCGACCTGTCAAAGTTGAAGACCTGAAAAAACTGACTTGCCTCCAAACTGATTACCTAACCATGGAGTTGCTTACAAACATTGTTAAGTGGGAAAACGGTCGTAAGACACTTTTTTTTAGTGACATTGTAACTATGGTCACTAAATGAACTCTCGTTAAGTCGAGGGCTCTCTGTGCAGTCGTTTAGCGACCATTTGAAGTTACAACGTCCCTGAAAAAAGTGATTTTTTTTCTCTCCTCACAGTTAACAACTCCACGAGAGTGGCCATTTTTCAGAGTTTTCTCTGCAAAATTCAAAATTCAGAGGCTTAGCAACCGGTTCAGACTTACAACCGTCATTACGGTGTCCCGGGGTCATGTGATCTTTTGCGACCTTCTGGAGGGCCAAACCTGGGGGAAGTCCGATTGACTTATCAACCGGGTGACTAGCTTATCTAATGTAGCGATTCACTTAGCGACTACAAGAAGAAAGGTCGAAACGTGGGACAGGACTTGCTTAATAAAGGTCTCGCTTAACGACATAAATTTGGGGCTCGTTTGTGGTCATAAGTCAAGGATAAGGTTTTTCCGGTTGTCTGAATTTGAGCTGAGGAAGGAAACCAGTGGTACGTTCTGGATTAAGCAAGAAGAGAAGAATGGACTTGAAAGGAGGAATCTTCCCTTTAGAATGACAGTTCTGGAGCAGAAGAGATCCAGTGGATCCCACCATTACAGGCAGTCCTCGACATATGACAATCGAGCCCCAAAAATTTCTGTTTGAAGGGACTTTTCGGCTGATTTGATCACCTTTCTCGCCCCTAAGTGAATCACTGCAGTTGTTGAATTAGTCACCCGGTTGTTAAGTGAATCCAGCTTCCCCACTGCTTATAAGGAGGTCGCAAAAGGGGATCGTGTGACCTTGGGACACTGTGACCATCATAAATGTAAGTCCGTCGCCAAACATCTGAATTTTGATCACATGTCCATGGAGATGCTATGAGTTGTTAAGTGTGAAAAATGGTCGTAAGTCCATGACGTTGAAAATGGACTATTGTTAAGTCGAGGACTCTCTGTATGATCATTTAGTGACCGTTCAAACTTATAATAGCCCTAAAAAAAGGGACTTGGGAACATAGTTCACACTTACGACCGTTGCAGCAACCCCACGGTCACGTGATGTACATTCATAGGCTTGACAACGGACTCGCATTTATGACAGTCACGGTATCCCCAGGGTACATGATTCCCTTTTACAACCTTCCGACGAGCAAAGTCGGGGGAGGGAAGCAGGATTCGCTTAACAACCAAGTGACTCTCACTTAACCACTGCAGTGCTTCACTTAACAGCAGAGACAAGAAAGGTGTCAGGGTTCCAAGTATTACATTCATAATAATCAGACCTCCAAGGCAAGTAGATTCCTCCAAGAATTGGTTTATGGGACATATCATATTGGCATAAGCTAGTGAAAACCAACTTTGAACATTACTATGGTTTTCATCTAATTAAAAGTAAAAGTTTCTCTCATTTCCAAGTCAGTCACACCGTCCAATCAAGGTCCCTTCTGGTTGCCGGGCAACATTGCTCCGCCTCTCCCTGGTCACCTATGGGAATGTCCTTGGTTCCCAAGAGAAAGTATTTTGCTTTGACCACAATCCCCTTCTATCTCTATTTCCCCCACCCTCTTCCACAGCTCCAGTGTGGCAACACTGAAGCCTCAAAACGGCCTCGGTCAGGTCAGCTTCAGGGTTGACAAAAGGTTGTAAAACGGCAAAACTCATTTAATGAATGCTTTGCTTAACCCCATAGATTTTGAACTCCGTTGAGGTTGTGTTGTGACCCGCTGGTGGCTAGCGGAGGTGGCAGCAGAGTTGGACAGTGAGGAGGTTGGGAAGGAACTTGGGCCAGTTCTGGAGGTGGAGGAAGGCTCAGATGAGGGCTCTGCATCAGAGGCAGAGATGGGGCCAGGGGCAGGCTGGCAGTCATCACCTGCCTTCAGAGTCGGACAGCAGTGAGGTGGGGGAACAGCTGGAGCCGGTTCCCAGCCTACGCATGCGCAGAGCTCCCAAAAGAACAATTATGAACTAAGGGTCGATATGGGAGTAAAGCCACAGGTGGATGGTGAATGGCCCCTCCCATAGGGATTAAAAGAAGAGCAAAAGGGGAGGGAATTGCAGGAAACAATTTGTTCGTTGCAGCAGTGTGAAAATCTATCTGTGCAGAAGACTGCCGAGTCCTTCCTTGTTAGCACTGTGTTTGGAAATAGTTATTTTGCAGCTCTCCAAGCTTTATAAGGTCTGTGCTCCTCATTAGACTCTTGAAAGACTGTTTGCCAGGCCTTTGGCTGAATGTGAATTCAAGAAATTCACCTTCGTTTAGTAAAAGGGATTTTGCCGAGACAAAAAAAATCTGCTTAGTGCTTTTTGAGGAAGCCTAGGTCAGAACAGTAAGCTCCGGGGAATGCCTATATATTTGTGCCTCCTGAATGGTAGCCATGACAGGTTTTGGGTACTGATGGACCTCCGTCAATGAGTTGTACACTGGTGGCCTCCCTACGATCTCCTGAGCTCAGCCTTTTGGCTAGAGTCCTGTAGACATCTGTTTTATTTGCAGAAAGATTAAAGCAATTGTTTAAGAGAAAAAAAGAGCAGCTTAAAATCATTTCTGCATTTCCGGCGGTCATATTGGCTTAGTGCATCTGACTTGGCGAAGTCTGGCAGCCCCCTGGTGGTTCTTTTCAGTACTACAAACGGAGGAACGATCCCAATGTATGAAATGGTCCGTCCTTAACTTACAACTGTTCGTTTAGTGACCAAAGTTACAAGGGCACTGAAAAAGGACCGACCTACAGCCGGTCCTTGCATTTAACAACTGTCGCAGCATCTCCACAGTCCAATGATTGAAAATTTGGGCGCTTGGTAAACAGAATTACAGAGTTGGAAGGGTCCTTGTAGGTCATCTAGTCCAACCCCATTTGCGAGCTGGTCAGCTGGCTTCCGATGAGCAAAGTCAATGAGGGAAAGCTGGATTCGCTTAACGATGGCCTGGTTCACTGCCGTGATTTGTTGAACAAAAAAAAAAAGGTCATAACAGTGTTTCATTTAACAACCTGTTTGCTTAACAACAAAATTTCTGATCTCCGTTGTGATCATGAGGATTACTTGGACTTGTTACTTGTGATTTTTCAATCTTGAAAAAAAAAAATCCAACAAAATCTTTTTTATTGTATCCTGCGGTTCTCATCCCTCCATATCTGTGTTACTTTCCTTTCTTCTTTCTTGTCTTTTAGAAATACTTTCCCTGATGAAAATTAGAAAATCTGGACTTCCTGGGATCTATAATTTGTTGGTGGGAGAACCTGTTTAATCTGCTGAAGTTTTTATTTACGTGTTTGATTTATATGCCACCTTTATTAGAATTAGAATTCTTTATTGGCCAAGTGTGATTGGACACACAAGGAATTTTTATAAATAACTCAAGGTGGCAAACACACTATGTTCCTTCTTCCCCTCATTTTCTTCAGAACAACAACCCTGTGAGGTGGGCTGGGCTGAGGGGGACAGAAAGGGACTGGCTCAAAGTCACCCAGGCAGCTTTCATGCCTTAGGCAGGACTAGAACTCATCGTCTCCTGGTGATTAGCCCAAAGTCATCCAGCTGCATTTCTAAGACGGAACTAGAAACCATCTCTTGCTGATTGGCCCAGAGTCACCCAGCCGCCTTTCATCTCCAACGTGGAACTAGAACTCGCGTCTCCTGGTTTCTAGCCAGTTTCTCACTTTGAAAACAAGGGCCGGATTCAAGCATCATGAAGAATTCCTATCCCAAAGAAGGCAGGTAAAATTTAGCTCCCCAGCTACATCCAGTCTCGATTCTTGAATTATTTATTTGATTTTTTGAAAATTCATTCACCAGAAAAGCAAGATACTGAAGAAGAGAAAAAGAAAACTAGGATTAAGCAGTAATATTAATTCAAATGGAAACTACTTGCAGAATTCAGATTTTCGTGCGCAGAGAAAGAAAAGGCACAGCCACTTCAATCAGCTTCCTTAAATTTCATATCTACGATTTACCATTCATTCCTGCCAAAGCCCATGCTGGCTGGGGATGATGGGTCTTGCATCTAGACAACGGAGGGCACAGCTTCCAGATCCCAGTGGTGAACCCCCCTCTGCCCCTCGATGATTATTAAAAGCCAAGGAAATGATTTTTGTTTTTTAATCCGGAGTTTTTGCAAGCCGGGTCTGATAGAATTGAGCGGCGGGCGCCTGGTTGGAGAAGGCGAGCTAATTCAACACTGAAGATGAAGAAAGTGCCCGTCAGCGCCCCCTTTGGATTGCTGGAGGGAAATATCCCAGGCGCTGACCAATCAAGATGCTTAAAAAAAAAAAACCGCTCGGAGTCAGTTTCGTCACCTCCCACTTTCACTGGCTCCGACCCCCTTGCGCTTCTCGTTTGCCCATTGGCGGCTTCCATTCAGCGGCCCCGCCCCTCGCGCTCAGGACCAATCCTCTCCCGCCAGCCTTTCGGTAGCGCGAGGCGGAGGGTCTGAGTCGGTCCTCGGCGTGGGTGGGGCTGTTCGTCGAGCGCGCGGGAAGAAAAAAAGGGTGGATAGAGCGCACACGCCCTCCCCTGACGTCACAGGTTGGCTTGCCAGGGCTTTGCTAGGAAGCGGGGGGGTGTTTTGGAGGTGCCTGTGGGGGGGATTTAGTCCCCATTACTTTCGCTCCCCTCCCCTTATTTCTTGGCTTTGCAATTGCTTTGCATTTCGGGGATGGGGGGGCAGCCGCGGAGCTGGGGGCAGGAAAGCTTCACCGGTTGCATTTCTGCCTGCTATTGGGCAGGGTACAGCTAGGACCACCGAGGGGTGGGCTTTGGGAAGGGTGGGGTCGGAGAGGATGCAGGTTGTTGTGAGGTGGGGGGCTTGGGAGCGACTTTCCTTGGGGGCAGGGGGGAAAAATCAGAATAAAGCTCCACCCTGCCCTACACAGGGAGTTGTACTAGATGACCTCTGATGCCCCTTTGCAAGCCCTGGGATTCCCTCTATCAAGCTTTTGTGCCTAAAGCGAAACTAGAATTCACCATTTCGTGGTGTTCGGCCCAGAGTCACCCAGCTGGCTTTCATGCCTAAAGCGAAACTAGAACTCACCATTTTGTGGTGTTCGGCCCAGAGTCATCCAGCTGGCTTTCGTGCCTAAGGCAAAACTAGAATTCACCATCCTGGTGTTCAGCCCAGAGTCACCTAGCCGCCATTCATGCCTAAGGTGAGACTAGAACTCCATGTCTCCTGGTGATTAGCCCAAAGTCCTCCAACCAGTTTTCATGGTTAAATCCAGATTTGAACTCATGATCTCCCGCTTTCTAGCCTGGCGCCTTAAACTAGCCATCTTCTGTGCCATGGGAGAAAGGAGAGAATTTAGGCTCAGTTCATACTGAGGGAAACATCAACCCTAAAATTTGGGATCACCCCTATAAATAGCAGGTGTCATGTTCTGCCTCCTCTCCAACCGGTAGCTTTTTCCCGTGGGCACGAGTTCGAATCCTAACCATGACCTTCCCCTGTTCAAAAGCTCATCAGCCAATTAATCCGGAGGACACCAGGTTGAATTAAAAAAATAAATAAAATAAATCCTGATCTAACCATTGCATGCTTCTACACATCCCTGCTGCCGAAAGGAATTCGCCGGATTTATTTCCCAGCCATTTTTGTCCTCAGTCGGATCCCGCCCTCTCATGTCTTCTTCCGATTTTATTTCCTTTTTTTTTTCTTGGCAGTTTCCCTGAGGAAACAGGAAAGAATGGAGAATTCGGAAGGTAACGTCCTATAACAATGTCATCATCACCGTGGATTTCTGGGAATTTTTTTTTTTAAAAGGGTGCGAATTAGCTTTCTCTCTCTCCCCCACTCCCAAGTTTTTGTTTCCGCAGATTGTACGAGGCAGCTGCCTCTTTCCTTGTTGGCAGACAGTGATCTCTCTGCTAATCCTGGCTTGGCTAACTTGGTTACGAAGCTGAAAAAACATATCGATTCTTCGGGGATGAGCATCGCTTTGGCCCAACCATTGGACAATGTGAGAGGAGAGGTGGCAGATGGGTGGAGGGTGGGGGCAAGGAAGTGGATAATAGCCGGCATACAGGTAGCCTTTAACAGATTTAGCAGAGTCGGAAGGGACCTTGTAGGTCATCTAGTCCAACCCCCCCAGGCCAAGCGGGAGACCCTACACCATTTCTGACAGATGGCAGTCCAGTCTCTTCTTGAAAGCCTCTAGGGATGAAGCTCCCATGATCTTTTGCGAAGTGGAGTCTGGGCAACTGAATTGAGCTGAGTTTTTACTGGTCGGATGCCCTTCCTATTGCCGATGAGGAGTTATATTCAGCAGATATTAACAGATGAACAGACCTGGAAGGGGCCTTGTAGGTCATTAGTCCACCCCCCCTGCCCAAGCAGGAGAGCTTACACCCTCCCAGACAGATACAGATTAATTGAGTTGGAAGGGACCTTGTAGGTCATCTAGTCCAAACCTGCGCCCAAATAGGAGACCCTACACCAGTGGTAGGGAACCTTGGCTCTTTTATCACTTATGGACTTCAACTCCCAGAATTCCTGAATGAGCTATAAAAAGTTCCCCATCCCTGGCCTACTGGTTTTTCAGTTGTGAGGGAAATCAATTTTTGATTTGAATGGGATTGTTCAATATACAAATGTCCTAATTTTTGACTTGAATGATCAATATTCTTTATATGTCCTACATTTGTATATTAAACAGTCCCATTCCAGTCAAAAATTGATTTCCCCCACAACTGAAAAACCACTAGGCCAGGGATGGGGAAACTTTTATGGCTCACTCAGGAATTCTGGGAGTTGAAGTCCATCAGTGATAAAAGAGCCAAGGTTCCCTACCACTGCCCTACACCATTTCTGAGAGACGGCAATCCAGTCTCTTCTTGAAAGCTTCCAGGGATGAAGCTCCCACTACTTCTGAAGGCAGACTTCCTCACCTTGCGACCACAATTGAGCCCCAAATTGATGTTGCTAAGTGAGAAATTCGTTAAGCGAGTTTTGTCCTGTTGTATGGCTTCCCTTGCCATGTTTTTAAGTGAATCACGGCCATTATTCAATTACTTACGCCGTTGTTCAGTGGATCGGGCTTCCCCATTGACTTTGCTTGTCAGAAGGTCGCAAAAGGGGGATCGCATGACTCCGAGATGCCACGACCGTCATAAATATGAACCAGTGGACAGGCACCTGAATTTTGATCATGTGACCCTGGGGAATGCTGCAATGGTCTCAAGTGTGAAACATGGTCGCGAGTTGCTTTTTTCAGTGCTGTTGTAACTTTGAACGGTCACTAAATGAACTGTCATAAGTGGAAGGCCAGCCATAGATTTACGCTGTTGAGTTTTGCCCTCTTTTACGATTTTCTCGTCAGAAGTTGCAAAAGGGAATCACGTGACCCCTTATGCGACCGTCATAAAGATGAGTCAGTTACCCAGCATCCGAGTGTAAATCATGCGACTGGGGTTGCTACAACGGTCATATAAGCATGAAAAGTGGCCTTGAATCACTTTCAGTGTTGTCGTAACTGTGAATGGTCACTAAATGAACTGTCGTAAGTCGAGGACTGCCTGAATTCCGGGAAAATCCAATTTTTCCTTGTTTGGGGTCAGGTGTTGCAAAAAGGGATGGAGCAAAAATTAGGATCTAAATCAGTGTTGTTCAATTTCAGCCACTTGAAGATAGGGAAGATGGGTAGACTTCAACTCCCAGAATTCCCCAGCCGGCTGGCTGGGGAATTCTGGGACTTGAAGTCCATCCCTTTTCAAAGACCAAGGTTGAAATGCATGAGGTAAAATTTAAGGAAGATCCTAAGGGAGGATTATGTTGCATTGCACATCATCTTAAACTAGTATGAGCAAATGGATCCTATTCTCCACTCAAGGTGTGAGAAACCTGGTCGATCATCTCTGCAGTGCAGAGAGATAAAACAAACACCATAAAGAAAAAAATATTTACCAATTCGACTTCTCTTGAGGCAGACATATGTTTCATTTATTATAAGCGCTTGACATACATACAGCAGCTACCCAACCAACAAGACAACGGAAATAATAAGGGGAAACCTTAATTAGTTCCTAAGGGTGCTCAGAAAATCTGCGTTTTGTCCAGTTCGGTTCAAAGATCTGTTAGGTTGTGTGAATCGGGTTCTTTCTGGGTTAAATATACATACATACAGGGACCCAGGATATTCAGCAGGGCTGAAATGAAGTTAACTGGAGGTTAATTCTCCCCACTGGCACTCCAAAAAATCTCGGGGAAAAAAATGGTCACATGTTTTGAGGTTTGCTTGCAAAATGATCTCTGTTCATTGCCTTAAACTAAATATCTTACAGCTTCTATACATCGTCTGCCTGTTTAGCTGGCCTGCCTCTCCCTCTCCCTCTCTCTCTCTTTCCCCTCTCTCTCCCTCCCTCTCCCCTCTCCTCTCCCTCCCACCCTCTTTCTCTCCCTCTCCCTCCATCCCTCCCTCTCTCTCCCTCTCCCCTCCTCTCTTCCTCTCCATCCCACCCTCTCTCTTTCTCCCCCCCATCCCTTCGTCTCTCTCTCTCTCTGTCTATCTATTTTTCATTCGGTCATGTCTGATTATTGAAGACTGTCTGGACATGTTTTTGTATTTTTTGTTGCCGTGTTTTTTAAAGTGGCTTGCCATTGCCTCCTTTGTGGGGCTTAGCAACTGATGGCTCTGTCCATCTATCTCTATCATAACTAGTACCTATCAATATCTCTGTCTCTATCTAATCTCTATCAACCTATAGCCATCTATCAACTTCTTAATTTCTTTCTTTCTACCTACCTACAATGACATCCCTGCCCACGGTCACTCAACTGGCTTTGTGCCTAAGGCAGGATTAGAACGGATGATCTGCTTCCTAACCTGGTGCCTTAGTCTCTTTCTCTGTCTCTGTCTTTCTACATACATACATATGTCTTTGTCTTCCTCTATCTACTGTCTGTATCTCTATCAATCTCTATCCACCTCATATCTGTCTATGTCTTTCTGTTCATCACTATCTCTTTCTGTCTATATATCTATCGAACCTAGATAGATAGGTGGATATAGGTTGATATAGACAAAAAGAGACAGATGAATAAGAGACTTACAGTAGATAGGTAATCTACTATCTACTTGCCTGTCCCCCACTCTATATTTACTGTCTCTATCAATTTCTATTGTCTCTATTGATCAGTTTATATCTATCTACATCTATATGTCTCTATCCATTTCTCTATCTCTTTTGGTCTATATATCTGCCTATATACCTATCTAAGGTTGATCGTAGACAGCCAGTTAATGTTTGCTCCTCTCCCTCTCTCTCTCAATCTCTCTGTCCCTCCCTCCTTCCCTCTTCCCCTCTCCCTTCCTCCTACTCTCTCTCTCTGCCAATCTCTGTCCCTCTCCCTTTCTCTCTCCTGCTCTCCCTCTCTTTCTCAATCTCTCCCTACTGCTCCCTCCCTCCCCTCTCGCTCTCTTCCTCACTTTCCCAATCTCCTTCCCTCTCCCTCTCCCTCAATCTCTCCCTCCCTCTTGCTCTCTCCATCCCTCCCTCCCTCTTCAATCTCTCCTTCCCTTTCCCTCTTTCCTGCTCTCTCCCTCCCTCTCTCAATCTCCCTCTCTTTCCCGCTCTCCCTCCCTCTCTCCCTCCCTTCCTTTCTTGCTCTCCCTCCCTCTTCACCTCTCTCTCCCTCCCTCTCACTCTCCCTCCCTTTCCCTCTCTCTCAACCTCCCTCGTCTCCCTCCTTCCCTCTCTCCCTCCCTCCCTTTCCCGCTCTCCCTCCCTCTTGCTCCCTCTCCCTCCCTTTCCCTCTCTCCCTCCCTCCCTCTCTCCCTCCCTCTTGCTCCCTCCCTCCCTCTTCCTCTCTCCCTCTCCCTCCCTTTCTCTCTCCGTCTCCCGCTCTCCCTCCCTCTCTCACTCTCCCTCCCTTCCTCTCTCACTCTCCCTCCCTCCCTCCCTCTCACTCTCTCACTCTCTCTCTCCACCCCCGCCTTGTGTATGCAGACCCCACTCACTAAAAGAAGTGACTGCCAGACAGCTCCAGGAACACACACAAACACACACCCCCGGCGCACCCTGCTGTTTTGTAGTCAGAGATGGTGGCTCCTCTCTTTGGCAAGGTTATCTGGGCCGGAACCTGGGGACCGTCCCTGCCAGCGGCTATTTCATGTAATTGAGCAAGTGCCCATTCGCCCTTATTAAAACCTTTTTTCTCCCCCTTTCCAATCCTTCTCTCGCAGGCCAGGAAAATGATGCAGGCACAACGTGCCAACTGGTTAAAGTCGGCAACCTTGTACCGTTTTTTGCAGGAGGTTTTGCTGAAGCTGGGAGACGATCCCAGTCTCCCGGACCAAAATGTAAGTGGTGGGGGGAGGGGAAGAGGAAACCCTTTGGATAAGGCAGTTCACAAAGCTGGCCGGGGCGGTTGGCGAGAGCAAGGGAGCGTTACGTTTGCAAGCAACTAAACCATCCCAGGCGTAGAGCAGATTTGGCGGTCTAATCTCCACGGAGCAGAAAAGCGGAATAAAAATTAATTGGTTTGGCTGGAGGGTTTGATGTCAGCTCTCTAATTACATTCTGTTTAAACTGGATCCGGCACAGGGTAGGATAAGCATCCTTAAAAGGTGGGGAGAGGGTGTCCTTGACTTACGACCACAACTGACCCCGCCGTTTCTGTTGTTAAGCGAGACATGGGAGAAGTGAGTTTCCCCACCAACCCACCCACCCCCGTTCTACAAACTTTCCTTGACCCGGCGGTTAAGGGAATCGCTGCCATGGGTAAAAGTTAGTCAGCCGGTTGTTAAATGAACCCGGCTTCCCTGCCCCCTCCTTTTGTCAGAAGGTCGCAAAAGGGGATCATGCGACCTTGGGACACCGCAACGGCTGTAAGTATGAACCGGTGGCTGAGCGTCCGAATTTGGATCCCATTGGCCCACGTGGGGATGCTGCAAAGGTCGTAACTTTTGAAAAGCGGTCGTAAGTTAGAAAAAAGCAACATCGGAGTGCTTTTAATGTGATTCGGAGCCAAGAGGGGAAATGCTGTTGTGCAACAGAGAATCTTTTGAAGGGTCCTGGCTGCTCTCTGAGCTTGCTGGTTTCCTTGCAGACGTTTCAGGACCCGACTAGGGAACGTCATCAGGGCTAGAAGGGAGGGAGGTTTCTGGGGAGGAGAAAGAGGAGGAGGACGACTGAGGGGTCCTGGCTGCTCTCTGAGCTTGCTGGTTTTCTTGCAGATGTTTCATTACCCTAACTAGGGATCATCATCAGTGCAAGTGATGATGAGTGGGGCTTGCCCTGTGAGTTTTGGTGGGGGTGTTCTTGGTTCCTTGATTCAGAACATTGAGCACTGATGGTATTACCTAGTTTGGTAATGAAACGTCTGCAAAAAAAAAAAAACCCAAACTCAGAGCACCAGGGAGCCCGTTGTTGTTGTTTCTTCCTCTTCTTCCTCCTCTTCTCTTCCTTCTCTCCTTTTCTTCTCTTCCTTCTTTTCCTCCTCTTCCTTTCCTTTCTCTTCTTTCTCCTCTTCCATTTCCTTCTTTTCTTCCTTTTCCCTTCTCCTTCTCCTCTTCCCTCCTCCTCCTCTTTCTCTTTTTCCTTCTTTTCTTCCTTTTCCCTTCTCTTTCTCCTCCTCCTCTTCCCTCCACCTCCTCTTTCTCCTTTTCCTTCTTTTCTTCCCTCTCCTCCTTCTCTACCTCTTCCTCTTCCTTTTTCCTCCTCCTCCTCATCTCTACACGCCTCACTCACTTGTCCTACTGGTGTTTTCTAGTTTAATAATGAAATGCCTTCAAGATAGCAACTCTAAGCTCACAAACCACCAGGGTTTCCTCCTCTCCATAAACCCGTCCCTTTTAGCAGTAATGACATTACCTAGTTTGGTCATGAAATGTCTGCAAAGAAACCACCAAGCTCAGAGGCCTCCTTTCAACCCTGAGCTACGAATACTCTCTTCCATCGATAACCTTTTATTTTTATATTTATTTATATTTATATTTCTATACCGCTCCCTCTCCCAAAAAAGGGACTCGGGGCGGTGTACAGCCTAATAAAAATACATAGAGTAAATATAATTTAAATAAATTTAAAACTGAATTAAATAGATAAACCGGCTGCATCCCGTCTAACCACAATTACACATTTAAAAATCCGGGATTAATAAAAATTTAAAATGGAAGATTAAAAACTAAAACCCAAAATTACTTACTGGGCCAGGCCAGCCTGTTTAAAAAATAGGGTCTTAACTGCGCGCCGGAAGGTCAGGATGTCCATCATGGCTCGTATCTCCGGGGGGAGATCATTCCACAGGGAGGGGGCTCCCACAGAGAAGGCCCGCACCCTCGGGGCCGCCAGCCGACAACGATCAGGCGGCGGTACCCCAAGTAGGGCAACCCTGTGGGAGCGTACTGGGCGGCGGGAGGTAGACGATGGCAGTAGGCGGTCCCGTAGATACCCAGGTCCCGAGCCATGGAGCACTTTAAATACCATCAGTACCACCTTGAATCGAATCCGGAAGGCCACAGGAAGTCAGTGCAGCCTGCGGAGAAGCGGTGTAACGTGGGAGCTCCGAGGGGCACCCACGATCACCCGCGCGGCTGCATTCTGGACTAACTGTAGCCTCCGGAGACTCTTCAAGGGGAGCCCCATGTAGAGAGCATTGCGATCCCAGAGGCCTTTTGAATGGCATTGAGCGAGTTGTTTTCTCGCCATCGAGATAAAAATTAGGGGGGGGGGAAACCTCCTGAGCATCCTTTGGAATCCTTCTGAGAAAAGCTAGAATTAAAAATAACAGGATGAAAATAACAATAATAATAATTGATAGCCATCACTCAGAGCCATCAAGAAAGAGGGTTTATAATTACAAACATGTTGATATAATTTTACAGAATAAAAAACAAGATAATATAAAGAGAAATCTAGTTAAAATGACTTTGTTACACAATTGTTATTAGTATACATGTTAATATCTCTGTTTGTATTCTTGATTTTTTGTAAATGATATGCCCTACAATGGACTGTATTCAAACTGTCTGGATTTAAAAAAAACATAAACTCAAAAAAAAAAAAGAATTGATAGCCTTATCTCAGATGAGGAGGTAATTAGGACAATATTAGACTGTGCAGAGATGAACAGATTAACAGTAGCAATCAAGGAGAAAGACCAAACTCAGTACTGTATGGTATGGGAAACATTTTATCAATGGTTAGAGAATAAAAAAGGAATTTGGAAATGAAGAAGAATAAAGGAGAACATAAAATAGGATAAGATAGTCATAAGATGATAACCTATATATATAAAAGCGAAATACCACTCATGCATCATCACAAAATCTCCAGAGCTGTAAAGCCTACAAACTTGAAATTTGGCACGTACGTTCCTCTTGGATTCTAGGTGCTCGCTAAGGAAGAATTTTTCAAAATGACCATCAGACCATTGGAATTTCGTATATTATTATTAACTCTGATACTAAGGAGTTCTACTCCCCTTCCCTACCTGAAAAGAAATCTCTTCCAAATGCAAAACAAGTAGAGGAGAGGAGTTTCAGTTTCACAGCAGCAAGCAGCTTTAGTACAGAACAGTTGAGCTAAGCCACGCCCAGGCTCCTTGCTGTCTCCTCTTTGCTCACACAGCAAATACTCTCAGTTTCCAAACAGCCCTCAACTCTCACATACTGACAGGATGCTAGCCAGATGAATACCGATAGATGCTGGTAGACACAGGCAGAATTTTTTTCTCCTTATTTTCCTCCCCAAAAACTAAGCCCAACCACATAGTTTCGTAGTGAACCACGGGTATCGAGCTAGTTGTTAATATACATATGACGAGAATAATGAGATGTAATGTTAATATGGCATTATCACCAGAAGCGTTGTATATTGTTTAGCTTTTTGATGAATCTTAATTCTAAGTTTAGAGAAATAATATTAATATGAAGAAGTTGTAAATGGTGAAAAACATAGCACAAAGGATGACACGCTGCTTGAGAAAAAAAATGGAATGTATGTATTTTTGAAACTGAAAAATAAAAAACATTATTATTATATATATTAAAAAAAAAGCTACGGCCATCAAACACGGCTCAACCGTCTGTTATAATTAAACAAGTCGCTCGCCGGTGTGTTCACACAAATCGCAAAGCAAAACCCAGGCCCCGTTGTGGTTTAACCTAACGGCCAACTTCACACAAGCCTTGATCAGATTTGTTTGTCTTTGGCTCGGTGGCTCAGCCAACCAGACTGTTTTACGGCTTAATGTGTTGTCTAGAGGGAAGGTTCTGGTTGGGTGAAGTTTATTTATCTCTCTTTTTTTTCCCCCTTAAATCTTTTCCTGCCCTCAAGTTCCTGGAAACCCTGGATCAGCAGCTGCTAGTAGTCGAGTTGAAACGGATACTCATTCTCTCTTTATTCAAGAAAAAACCCCACCCGTTTGTCTTAAGCCTGGAAACCCAGCATTTCACCGAGTTACTTCCTCCTCACCAGGTAAGAGCCAATCCATTCCTTGTGGAGAGAGAGGCCTGTCCTGTCAAAACGGCGTAAAATCAGTTTTTCTTTGCTCTACAGGTAGTCCTTGAGTTAAGGCCAGAATCGAACCACGGATGTTCTGTTGCGAAGCGAGGCCCGTTTCGCGGCCTGCCTTGCCGCCGTTCTTAAGTGAATCCCAGTGGTGGGATTCAGTTAGGAGCATGGACATTAAGTGAAGTTGGGAGGTCGCAAAAGGGGATCAGGTGACTCCTGCATGTGGCAGCTGTCGTAAATGCGAGTCAGTTGCCAAGCGTCTAAATTCTGATCATGTGACTGCAACGGTCATAAGTGTGAAAAGTGCTCGTGGGTCACCTTTTTTTAGTGCCGTTGTAACTTCAAGCAGTCACTAGGTGAACTTTCGTAACTGGAGGACTACCTATAATATTCCCTAGTGGAGTTTCACTACTACTTTAGGCACCCAGATAGCCCACAACGTTGTATTGACACTACAATTTACGACCAAAGTTACGATGGATCTGCTTCGTGGTTAGTTCTTATCCAGATTCAAAGTTCCGGCGGCCGGGTCCCCGCAGTCACATGACTGAAGTTGACAACATGGCAGCCATTTTTCAGCACCCAAGAACTCTTTTTTACAATGCTGCTGGCAAAAATTGATTTTTATTCGGCAACCCTGAATAAATGGGTTGTGATGAGCCGTTGGTTTGCTTAGCGATTGCAGATTTGTTTAATGGCCCCCCCTTAAAAAAGTAAAATCAGGTCGGTCACAGGACCGACCCATTTTACAACTGCCTCGATTTATGGCCGTGGTGGACAAGGCTGTATTACGGTTGTATGTTAAGGTCTGCTTGTAACGTCACAAGTTCAATCAACTGAAATGACTCATTGTTCAAGTTTTCCTAAAAAAATGGATACCCCCTGTGAAGAATATGCTTAAAAGTCTTAATTCCGAGCAGAAGAACGTTGTCTGCAATAAATTCCTTAATACAGGTAGTCCCTGATTTACGACGGTTGGTTTAGTGACTGTTCGAAGTTACAAAGGCCAGGAAAAAAGTGACATAACCTTTCACATGATTCTACATCATCATCATCATCGTTTAACGACCCCATAATCCCTTGTGGGAAACTGAATGAAGCTAGCTGAGTGTTTACTGGCCGGATGCCCTTCTTGTTGCCAATGCGGAGTTTTGTTCAGCAGATATATTCTCATTGTGCCCAGAGAGAGAAACATGTGCCTCTACCTAGGATTGAACTCACAGCCTCCTGATTGTGAGGCGAGAGCTCCGCCTCTAGGCCACCGCACCACTCTCACACGACTCTTGATCACGTGATCAACATTCAGATGCTTGGCAACCGACTCATACTTATGGCAGTTGCAGTGTCCCGCGGCTCACCCGATTCCCCTTTTGCGACCTCCTAACCAGCAAAGTCAACGGGGAAGCCAGATCCACTTAACAACCGTTGTTTCTAACTGAACAACTGCAGTGATTCGCAGAATAGCGGTGTCAAGGAAGGTCGTGAAATGGGCCGAAACTCACTTCGCAGCTGTCTCGTTTAGCCACGGAAATTGTGGGCTCCATGGGGGTCGTACGTGGAGGACTACCTGATCCCAGAGAGCACAGGCCATACACTGAAGTTTGTCAGAGAAAGGAATATATTTCTCTGTCTGTATTTCTCTAGGACCTGGAAGAAATGCAAAAAAGTCTCCCAGCCGAGATGGATAAGTTTCTGAAGGCCAACTGTTTGCAATTGCTCAGTTACTATCATCCCAACACTGGTAAATTTGGAATTATAATCATATGAGGTGGCCTGGAGGAAGACAGTACTGGTGGATGAAACCGAGGGTGCAGGCTAGGATCCCAGATTTGGGGGTGGGCACTAAATGCACAGATACAGATGAACAGATAACAGCTGGAAGGGCTAATCTTTTCAGCACCAAGGGCCTAAAGCGTGCGCACATCTCCAAAATGGAATGCACCCCACACCCCGCACACATGCGTGACCCCCGTGCCTGCCATGCATGCCCTCCCGCCCCTCTGCGCATGCGCATATGACTCCCACGATACGCCCCCTCCCGGCGAATGCACGGCAGAGACCTGAAGACCAGCTGGCCTGTTGGAGGCGCGCGCATACACGGCAGAACTGAGCTGGGGTGACGGCTCGCGTGCCCAGAGAGAGGGCTCTGCATGCCACCTCTGGCACCCGTGTGCCATAGGTTCGCCATCACGGATCTAGTCCACCGCCTCCGCCCAAGCGGGAGACCCTACACCATTTCTGACAGATGGCAATCCTGTGTCTTCTTGAAAGCTTCCAGTGATGAAGCTCCCATGATCCTTTGCGGGGTGGAGTTTGGGCAACTGAGTGGAACTGAGTGTTTACTGGCCGGTGGCCTTTCCTGTTGCCGATGAGTTATATTCAACTGATATTAACAGATTAACAGAATTGGAAGGGATCTTGTAGGTCATCTAGTCCAACCCCCTGTCCAAGTAGGAGACCCTACACCATTTCTGACAGATGGCAGGCCAGTCTCTTCTTGAAAGCCTCCAGGGATGAAGCTCCCATGATCCTTTGCGGGGTGGAGCCTAGGCAACTGAATGGAGCTGAGTGTTTATTGGCCGGATGCCCTTCCTGTTGCCAATGAGGAATTATATTCAGCAGATATTAACAGATGAACAGAGCTGGAAGGGACCTTGTAGGTCATCTAGTCCATCCCCCTGCCCAAGTAGGAGACCCTACATCATTTCTGACAGATGGCAGGCCAGTCTCTTCTTGAAAGCCTCCAGGGATGAAGCTCCCACAACTTCCGAAAGGCAACTTCTGTTCCATTGGCTGATTATTCTGCCTGTCAGAAAATTCCTCCTTATATCCAAGTTGAATCTCTCCTGGATCAGTTTCTGTCCATTATTCCATGTTTGGCCTCTGGGTGCCTTCACTGGAATTTTTTAAGAGACTGGGTAGCCATGTGTCCGGTATAGGCTGCCCTCCTAGAGCAGAGGGTTGGACTAGAAGACCTCCAAGGTTCCTTCCATCTCCAACTCTGTGATTCTGTCTCTCTTGTCGCCTCCAAATTTGCTTCCTGCAGAAGACATTGGAGCTGCAGCTCAGATGATTATGTTTGCCAGCTTGGCGGAGCATCTTGCCATTGAGAAGCAGCAACTGAAAGAGGCCAGAGCTCAGGAGGAACAGCTGAACGGATGTTTGGACCAACAGAAAGCAGTTTATTCCCAGGTAGGGGGAAAAAAAAAAGTCTGTCCCACCCACAAAGTATCAGTTCTGCTCAGCATAGACAACCCCCAATTTCTTTTGGAATGCCAAGATTAGAGCAAGCTTTTAAACAGCAACCTTTTAAAGTCTGCAATCTGCATTTGGGCTTCTAAAATAACCCTGTTTGCATTTTTGAAAAAGCTGGAATGGTTTGAATCCCAGATAACGTATCATTTGCTTCTGTAATCCTTGCTGTAAAATCCACCCCCTCACCTCCAGCCGGTGTCTGGTAGCATCTGTCCCAGTGAAACTCATTATAATCAAAGGCTCTCCTCATTTCGTCAGGATGGCGCCAAGATTGAGATTTTTATGCGGTTGGATTTTTATCCCGCTTCTACGATTGCTTATAATGACTTAAGGCAAACATACCAGATACTCCTTCTTCCTCCCACATCAATTTTACTCATAAGAACTCTGAGGTACGCTGGGTTGTTTTTAACATAAGGCTAGAACTCACAGGCATCTGGTTTCTAGGCCAGCACTTTAATTGTCTCTATCTATCTATCTCTGTTTCTCTATCATCTGTCACCCTTCCTTCCTTCCTTCCTTCCTTCCTTCCTTCCTTCCTTCCTTCCTCCCTCCCTCCCTCCCTCCCTCCCTCCTGGTGATTGGCCCGAAGTCACCCAGCCAGCTTTCATGCCTGAAGTCATCCTGCTGATTTTCATGCTGAAGGCGGGACCTGAACTCCCACTCTCCTGGTGATTGGTTCAAAGTCATCCTGCTGGCTTTCATGCCTAAGGTGGGACTAGAGCTCCCCATCTCTTAGTGAATGGCCCAGTGCTTTAGCCACTAAAGCAGATTGATTCACTTGAGGCATCTCAGGCATGAATTACTCTGACTGCCATTCCAGGAAAGGATGCAGTTGTCCCACAAGAGTGACCTGTTCAGGGGATGAATGTTTAGGATAACTTAAAAGAATGTTTCGCACCTTCCTTTGTGATTGTCTCTTTGCATTGTTGTTCCTCATTCATTTCAGATCCTGTTGCGTTGTTTGGGCCTCTTGAAAAAATTGATTTGCAAGTTTCGCCTTGGGATCCAGTCTGACCTGGACGAGGTCTACATCCAGTATATGGAAATAAAAACCAGTGCTATGTTGCTAAAGATGCGGTGAGTTCCTTTCTTGAATTGGAAGTAAAAAAAAAAATGGTTTACCCAATTAAAACACTCCTAACAGACTTTTCTTCTAGTGGGCAACTTTCCACATGTTGTAAAAGAGATCGGTGGCAAAAGTCCCTTTAAAAAAAAAAAAAAAACTTCTAGCGTTGGAATATTCACATCTACCAATCCTCACTCCAAACTATTTTGCTGCTTTTAGGATCGAGGAAATGAAGATCATGTTGGAAGCTTACACACCTGAGATAGTGAATGTGCATCAGATGATCAGGTGAGCTGATGGTAGGATGGGAAGGGAAGAGAAGGGAAGATATAGAATGGAATGAAGTACAATACAACACACAATACACAATACAATACAATAAAATAATACAATACAAAATACAATACAATAGTTGGAAGGGACCTTGGAGGTCTTCTAGTCCAGCCCCCTGCTCAAGCAGAAGCCCTTATAACAATCCAGTGAAATGGCTGTCTAATCTCTTCTTAAAGTGAATATTGCTTCCTAAAAGTAATCATGTTCGTTGCTGTTATATAAAATAAAGAATAGGAATAGAATAGAATTCAATAGAATAGAATAGAATAGGAATAAAATAGAATAGAGTTGGAAAGGACCTTGGAGGTCTTCTGCTCAAGCAGGAGAATCTATACCACCTCAGATAAGGGACTGTCCAGTTTCTTCTTAAAAGCCTTCAGTGATGGAATGCCCACGATTTCTGGAGGCAAGTTGTTCCACTGGTTAATTGTTTTAACTTTCAGGAAATTTCTCCTTAGATCCAGGTTGCTTCTCTCCTTGATTAGTTTCCACCTATTGCTTCTTATCCTGCCTTTCGGTACTTTGGAGAATAGCTTGACTCCCTCTTCTTTGTGGCAGCCCCTGAGATATTGGAAGACTGCTATCATGTCTCCCTTAGTCCTTCTTTTTGTTAAACTAGACAGATCCAATTCCAACCACTGTGATGTTTCTGCATAGCTCGGGAGGAAAAAAAAATGACTTTATGGTGGCAGGTGGGAGCAGTGACGCGAGAATCTTGAGGGTCCCACGAGTGTAGTTAGAAGCGAGTGCAGGTAGTCCCGGATTTACGACCACAGTTGAGTTCCAAAATTCTGTTCCTAAGTGAGACCATTGTGAGGTGAGCTGTCAGGTTTCCAAGTCATGAAACCCATTCAAAAAGAAATAAGCAAAGACCCATCTTCCAAAACAAATCTCTTTTATTTAGGTAAGCATCAAATTGGACAAAGTCTGTTGTAATTCCAGATCTGACACAAACCGGAATTACACTACATAGTAACATTGTAAATGAAGAACAACCCACAAAAGTCAACATTCCCCGAGAGAATTAAATCAATGTTGCCTAGTGTCTTCAATCTCTACCTCCAGGTCTCGGCAGAGACAGCTTCTGTTCCCGCAAGAAGGAAAGTCACCTAGCCAAAAACAATCCTCATTATCTTACCCAGTGATGACTAACTTTTTTGTTGTCACATGCCAAAAGGGCGTATGTGCATATGCGTGCCTGCACCCATAATCCAATGCAGGGATGGGATTCAAATTTTTTAACAACCGGTTCTGTGGGCGTGGCTTAGTTGATGGGTGTGGCTTGGTGGTCATGTGACTTGGTGGTCATGGCTCGGTGGTCATGTTATTGGCTGGGCATGGCCAACTCAACATCACTCACATTGAGGCAGGCATCTCCTCGCCTGGCCTCATGACTCGGGCTGCTGCAACAGTCGTAAGTGTGAAAAATAGTCCTAAGTCACTTTTTTCAGTGCCATTGTAACTTTGAATGGTCACTCGACACAAGCAAAGTACCAGCAAAGAAGATGAAAAAAAACTCCAGAGAAATTCCTGAGACAGGAAGTCTAGTCCGGCCCAAGAATGTCATAAGGATTAATGGAGAGGCAGTTTCTGTAGGCAACACCAGAATGTTTCCTTCCTGCCTTCCTTACAGGATTAGGCCAGTAATTTCTTTTAACAACCGGTTCTCCGAACTGCTTAAAATGTTAATAACCGGTTCTAGCGAATAGGTGCGAACTGGTAGAATCCCAACCCTCATGCAATGCATGTGCAGCCTTTCTGCCCCCTGCGGATGCGCACATGCTGCCACTATGCCCCCACCCCCCACGCATGCGCGGCAGATACCTGACAATCAGCTGGCTGTCGGGGCATGCGCGTGCATGCACACTGCATCAGTTCCGGGTGACAGCTCGTGTGCCAACAGAATTGGCACTGCATGCTACTTCCGGCGCACACGCCATAGGTTCGCCATCACGGAGCTAACCACTCCTCCCATCTTAAGAAGGTGGTGAGCCCGAAACCCTCCTGTCTTAGAGAAAGAGAAAGAAAGGAAAGGAACATATGATGAGAATAAAGAGCTAAATAAAATGGCTACATCTATGTCGATTTGAGGCTCGACATGAGCTTTGCCCCATTTTACAACCTTTCTTGCCGGCGTTGTTAAGGGAATCACTGCAGTTAGTAACACAGTGTTTAAGGGAATCTGGCTTCCCCATGGAGTTTGCTTATCAGAAGGTCGCAAAAAGGGGATCACAAGATCCCCGGACCCACTGCAACCTTCATATGTACAGGCCAGTTGTTAAATGTCTGAATTTTGTTGATATAGAATGCCACAGTCGTTCCTCTGCCAAAATTGTCCTAAAGTCACTGTTTTCAGGACTCTTCAAGCGGTCACTAAATGAACTTGCTGTAAGTCAAGGGCTATCTGTGTACATTTTTGTCAGTTATTTCTGTGATGACCCAGGGTGGGATAAAAAAGCAACGAAGTCACAAAAACAGGTGAAGTCCCTTTAATTCCTTCAATTTGGCTTCAAAGGTCCAATTATCATTGACTGGAGAAAAAACTCCCCCACAAACAGTTGCGAAAAGGAAGAACCTCCATTCAAACTCAAAATACATATAAATTATAAATAGAAAAAAAACAACACAAAGTGCACTGAAGCCATTAATGAGACAAGGCAGGATAAGGGCTTGAAGACATCCACAGATATTGAAAGCCAGAACTCAGATAAGAACTAACAGACTAGAAATATTTTAACGCTTTGCTTCCAGCACTGGCTCATGCAGTTTTTCCTTTTAAACGGTCCTCACAGCTGCAGCCCATAAAGGGGATCAAGGCCCTTCCCCCCCCCCCCCATAGACCATGCCATTCACATTTCTCCCTGCCCTAGGATGAAGAAGGGATGGGCCTGGGCCTTTCTCTGAATGCCCAGCCGGCCTGTGCCCTTCCCCAGTTTCTCCCACAACCTCCAGAGCCACAATCCCACGGAGTCAGATTCTAACAGGGGTATGACACTTTCATTCTTCTCCAGGGACAAACTGCAGGGCAGCTTGAGCAAGGAAGAAACAGATCTAGTCACTTTCCGCAGTATCCTTTCAGAATACGAGATCCTGGGGCCGGAATTTGAGGAGTTAGTAGAACAATATACCAAATTGCATGAAATTATTCAGAACCGCCGGTGGATGCTGGCCGAACTTGAGAAAAACTGAAGGAGGCCGCTGCTCGCACAGCTCGTTTGTAGACAATTGAAATGGTGCACAATAAATGCCTCACACAGTAAAAATAGAAACGTCTGGATTTCTTCTTCCTGCCTGTCCACATCGCCACGACACAGAGACATAATTTTGAAATTATTCTTTTTAACAAATTTTTTTATTATTTTTTAGACAAACTTACACAAACTTAACAAAAACATCAAGCCATCTTCCACTTACATACATACAGTGTGTCAGTTGGTTCACAAATTGTTTTGAACATCCATTTCATAGTCGTCACTTACAATTACTTGTATATATTCTCATATTATCAATCAAATATTCCTAAATACATTATTATCATTGTTAATCATTTGACTGCTATTATTCATGTTATGTGAGATATTCCATATTTTAATTGATTTATCATATCATCCTAAATCTATCCCATAACTATAATATGATAATACATCTTTATATATTCTTTATATTCTAAAATTCTACTTATTTCATTACCATACTTTATTGTCTAACCATTGATAAAATAAATCCTAAATCTTATAAAATTATCTTCTTCTTCTCTAATTTCAAATGTCAATCTACTCATTTCAACACATTCCATTATTTTCTTAATAACTTCCTCCTGCATTGGTATTTTCTCATTTTTCCAATTTTTAGCAAATACAATTCTAGCCGCTGTTAATACATTTACAATCAAATATTTCAATTCCCTATTGTATATTTCAGGTAAAAATATCTCTGGTTTCAAGTATATGTGTTTTTTTGTCATTTTTTTCCAACCATGTGTGGATTTTAGTCCAATATCTTAGCGTCTGCACATGTCCACCACATATGGTAATATGAGCCAGGTATCTGGTGACATTTCCAACATTTTTCAGATTTATTCTAGAACATTCTTGCTATTCTTGTTGGGGGTAAGTGCTACCTGTAAAACTTATACAAGTTTTCTTTATATGCAATTGACATTGTTAGGAATGTAAGTCACTTAACAGTTGGGTTGGAAATATATAAACCAGTGTGCATCCCAGCCAGTCTATGGGAATTGGATAGTTACTTAGGAATTGTGAACTGTCTCCTTAAGGGAATGCTTCGTCACAAATGTGAGTTATGAAGATACCTGATGTACCAATAAATGTATTCGTTATGGATGTTTTGTGGAATTTATCTAACTGCATCCGCACAGCTACAAATCCACCTCTGCAAGATACAGAAAAGTAAAAGATGATCCTGAAACCCATCTATATAAAAAACTTAATTTTGGATTTATAATAAAGCAAAGTAATATTGAGGCCAGGAGTGAATATGCAATGTTGATCTGAACCTGCATGTCTCCTTGTCTCTGTGAGCATCGGAACTCTTTACATGCTGTGGATGTTGGGAGGGGATGGAGTTCCCAACATACTACAGAGACCTTTCTACCTACCCACCCACCCACCTGCTTCTCTGCTGAATTTGGCTTCTGCTATCTCAGAGACTCCATTTGCATAACAAGGAAAGTTAGAAATTCCCAGTTCTCAAAAGATAATCAAACCTCAGTTGGAAAGTTTGAGAGATCTTGCTTGTATTTTTAAATGAAAAGCTGATTCTGCTATGCTTATCTGGAAGGGAGACAAAGCCTTTACAACTGATAAAGACACATCATAGTTCCAGGAAGGGGCAAATTCCCCCTCCTCTTCAGCGAAAGAAAGGCTGTGTCTCAAATTACAATTCCTAACTGGAAAGAACTAATTTATAAAGCAAGGGAGGAGACCAAGTATCTCTCATCCATCCCTGTTCATCCAATTACAAACCCTTTCCAAACGCAATGAGAAAGTTTCAGAAATCTTGCATGTATTGCTAAAAGGAAAGGCTTCGCATTTCTTCTGCTCTCTGCTGCTTCAAAGAGGCAATAAAGAGGCCAAGGTAATAAAAATTCCTCCAGCCAGAGCCATCTCCAAAGCCACAGAGCACATTCCTTCCCCCTGAAGAGAGACACTTAATCTAGCAATGCTTTAAACCAAGTTAGCATCTTCCCCTTTGCTATGATTTTTTTTGCAAAGTCTCTCGAGATTGACCAGAGTGTTTTTACAATGATAAACTCCTTTGAAACTATTGTGAACAATTTAATCAATTTAATTCAAATGTTCCAAGATTACCTGTAACTTACCAGACCCAAGTAAAGCCTACAGTCCCATCTGGTGTAAGAAGAAATTTATAATGAAGTCAAAAAAATTCTTACCATTATTTTCCCTTTTTCAAGAGTGGGCAAGGAAGTTCCCCCCTCCTTTTCTCTTCAGCCCACAGCCCCATCTGGTGGTCAACTAAAATTTTTTTCCTTATGTGATTTTTTTACAATTCTCTCAAAATTGACCAGAGTGATTATCCAATGACAATCCCTTCTTTGCAACTTGTGCACCATTAATTCAAAGGTCCCAAGAGTGACTGCAACCTAATATGGGCATAGCAACAGTGTCTTCCAGACCCTCTGCTGCCACCTTGTGAAGCAAGCTCTTTATAGGCATATTTTTGCGTTCAGCCCTCTAGGCTTCAGACTTCACAACGCAACCTCTAGTGTCCCCTTCTGTCGTAAGCTTACAACGCACCCTAGAAGCAGCCCTACTGTGTGCTGTGCTAGCATCGCCCAGACTCTGCAGTGCCACCTAGGTGCTCAAGTATTAAATCCAGCAGCAATTTTTCTTTCTGCTACCTGCTTGCAGCGTACCCTAATACAAAAAAGGAATTGCACGGAAACCACTAACATTTTCCAAAATTCTTCCTTTGCTAATTTGAAGCACGGCAACTTCCTCAGCCATGACAGATGTCTCTGATGTAACAGAAGAACCAAATCCTCCATCCACCCTTGTTGTAAATGTGGAACCTGGTTCCCAACAACCGCCTTTAGATGTCCAACCCTCTGGAAAAGCCGCAATACCTCAGAAGACCTACGACCTCAGACAGCATAGGAAGCTTACTTCACCCACGGCAACACACTTCAGAGAGGATTGGGAAAAGCAGTGTCTCCATCCAAGATCTGTGACACCCTTAAAAGCAGGTTGCCCCTCAAGACCCTCTTCCTGATGCAGAAGGAGTTAGAGAAGCACCTCACGGTGGAGGGACAGTGAAAATAAGCTTAAATACATAGTCTAACCTGGAAGACCCAGTGTTTCAGGAACTTATTCATTGCATCGAGCAGAACAAAGAACACGAAGATAGCATTTGGGAAGGCAGAAATTCCCTCCAGACTGCGCTCCTCATTGCACTACAGAAGGAGCAAAAACCAAGGGAGAAAATCACATCCGACAGATCTTCAGTCACAAGCAGCTTCTTCCCACCACTCAAAGAAAGCTTCCCTCCATCCCAAACCCCTAGATCGCCGGCAGGTTCCAGTGTCTTGCACTAATTCTCTGCTGCCACCTCTCACCCTTCTTCCAGAGCATCCTCCCATCGTAGCAGCGCATCTAGGGCCTCCAAAGCAGCAAGTTACACCGAACGAGCTGTAGAAGCCCAAGTTGAAGCTGCAGCAGCAGAGGCAGATTTATGTATTACGACAGAGATGATACGGCAGAGATGATACTGGCCAAACAGCAAGCAGAACTGGTCAAAGCTCAGGCCAATCAACAAGCAGAAATGGCCAATCAACAAACAGAAATAGCCAAAACTCAGGCCCAAGTGGAGTTACTTAAACAACAAAGAGAGACGGCAGCAAAAATAGCACAGGCCGCAGCATGGCAGAAGGCGGCCAATGCTGCCTCCCTCAACTTCGACCTTGAAGAGTTGGGAGAAGAGGGCCCAGATACACGGGTCAAGACCTACGTGAATGAACAGCACTCACTTCAAAACGAGCAGATGCAACCACCTCAGTTGCCTAGCAGTCTCCCACAACCAGGGAAGCACAGGGAAGAATCTCAACCACAGACTCTACACGACAATTCCACAGCTGACGTTGTACAACCTAAAGTATGACATTCACTTCTCTCCAACATCAAATCTTCCCCAACTAATGTTGTATGTACTAAGGTCCGAGATTCTCTTCCCAGCACCAGCAACCCTACTCCAACATCTCATGGTCTGCCAGGTGAACAAATTAGCCCACCAGTGCTCACAACAACTTCTCAACAAGTTGACCTGCAACCAATCACAGTTGCCACACTCAATCCTCAGGCTAAAAAGTTCTCACCACAACTGCTAAATAACTGATGCACAGCATGGAACCTCCACCCAACCTCAAAAGGTACTACCTACATATGTGGGGGTGGATACCAACCTCCTTATAAAGTATTCTCTGGCGAACCACATACCATCCACAACACATACCCTTGAGCCTGAACACCATGCCTACGATGACATCATACGAAGAGATGACTTGCCCTCACAGAGAAGTAACAGAGAACCATCACTAAGGTGTGGAAGGTTAGACTTAGCAGCCAGCAGTGTATACAAATTCAACGACAAGCCCAGCAGAGAATACCTACTATGGAGATCTATTTTCACAAGCACCGTCCAAAGCGAAGAGCTGTTTCCTGGTGAAGAACTTAAATTTCTGTTAGGACCATGGTCAAGCTACATGGTGAAACACATTGACACAGGCTTACTTAACGACCCAGACACCGCTCTAAAACGAGCATGGGATGCTTTGAACCGGAAATATGGTGAAGACACATTGATGGAATACTCATTCCTAGAACGACTTTACAGTTTCCTGTGTATCGCCATCCATGAAACCTGAAAACTAGAGAACTTTTCCAACATCCTTACGGAGCTGCGAACAGCCAAAGAATGTTCTGATTTACCAGGACTGGCTTGCCTTGATCTCTTCATAATGCAAGAAGCAATCATGGCCAAACTTCCAAAAGAAATATTAGAACAATTTTGTTTTGTCCGATGCCTTTCTGGCTGCAAACCACAGACGAGACCCACCCTTTGCCTTTTTCCAAGGATTTGTCTTTCGGCAAACAGCTGCAACACCTTCAGAAACCTTCGCCTCAGATGCAGAGTTTATCAACCTAACAGTTACCGCTACAGCAATTCTGGACCTCTCCAGCCTCTACTGCACATCTCTACAGATCATCACCAAACATCAACACGTAACACCAAGATCGATTCCTCATCCACACACAAATGGGGAGAGAACTCATCTGATACAACCCACTTTAGATCTCCGAACACAAGGAGAATACAATTTTGTCCTATGCACAACACTCGTCACTTGCTGAATAGCTGCACTGGGTTTGCAGCGAAATCAATGACCCAATGAAAAGAATTGCTAAGAGAGTACTACAAGTATTGCGAATCCAAACATTCACCCGAATCCAAACATTCACCCAAATACTGCACAACAAAAGTGCAATGTCACATCTGCAAAAGTGACCAGCACCCAACCGCGCTGCATCCAGACGGCGAGCCACCACGGCAGATACCTCGTAACCCTCCTTTGGACAAGGAGCCGCAACTTAACACAGAAGCATGCAGGGCTCCTTGGCAGACTGACAAACCGCAACCAACACCAAGGATGAGTGTCAACTGCACAACACTGTGCGCCGACTCGCCATGCCCTCATTTGTGTCTTCCCATCTGCTTAGCCAAAGTGTACCCTGAAGGACGCCCTGAAGATGCCATGAAAATGTATGTGCGGATAGACACTCAAAGCACCTGCATCCTGGCCAGACCCGCATTCTTTGACCTCTTTGAGGTGCAACAGGACGAACTTCCCTTTATCGACGTGCCATGGACCAAGAAGCACGGCGGAGAGGAAAGTTACTGGACTTTGCATTGAGTCATTAGATGGAAGTACCCGATTCCCACTACTGCCCATATTTGAATGCAATGGGATACCAAACGACCGCAGTCAGATCGCAACATCTGAGGTCATAAGTAGCATGCCTCACCTACAGCACCTTGCTCATCACTTCCCCAGTCTAGATCCGGAGACTGATATCCTACTCTTGCTAGGGAATAATGCCCCACGCGCCTTTCTCTTCTCCGAATCAGTTGGCGGTCCTGTAGAAAGCCCAGTGGCTATCAAATCTCCTCTAGGATGGGGGATCATAGGAATTTTCAATGCCGCTCAGATGCAGGCTCCAACCCAGGCAAATGCCTTAGCACCATCCATTCCAACTGCCTTCCGATGTCCTTTAGCACCATCAAAAACAAGAATGCCACTCCAGACTAAAAGGCTGCCGGTGATCAGTACACTTTCGCTAGGACACCCTAAACGGCCGCCAACAACCACCAGACATCCACTAAGACACTCTACACAGGCATATGCCTCCACAACATCCTTTCCAACTTCCCGATGCCCTTTGACACCGTAGAAGCAAGGGTACCGTTCCTACCCTAAAAAGCCGCCAGAAGCGATCACTAGACTTTCACGATTGGTACCTACAGTACCTGTTAACCCTAAAAGGCCACCAGAAGTGACCACCAAACGTTCACCTTTGCCACCAAGAGTACCTGTCAACCCTAAAAGGCCGCCAGAAGCGACCACCAGATTTTCACCTTTGCCACTAAGAGTACCTGTACACCCTAAAACGCTGCCAGAGGTGACCAGCAGACTTGCACCAAGATGCTGACCTTGAAGATTGAACCTTAAGCTTTGCATGCTTTGCTTTGTTTGATGCTTATTAATGTTTACTTTTTTTCTTAGTTATATGCCCAACTGTTTATCTTAATTATATAGTTATATGCTATGCAGTTAGTATTACTGTCTACTGCTTATCTTAGTTTATAGTTAATTTTTTCTCTCTCTTCTTTTAATAGTGGAATTTACAATTCCAGGAGGGGAATGTACTGTCCCAGCCAGTCTATGGAAATTGAATAGTTACTTAGGAATTGTGAACTGTCTCCTTAAGGGAATGCATCATGGGAAATGTAGTTAAAGGTATTCTGGGAAATGTAATTCATGTCACGTGGTCACATCTGTAATCCTGATTGGTCACTAAATTGAAGCTCAATGGGTTGGAGGAGTTTCCTCCATTCTTTGTCTGAACTCATGAGCTCATAGCAGCTTTTCTTTCTATTGCTACAAGATGGGTTAGGAGATAACCATTTTTTACTCCGCCAGGCTGATATACAAAGGATTGGTCATTATAGAAGAAGTTCATCACAAATGTGACTTACGAAGATACCTGATGTACCAATAAATGTACTTTGTTATGGATGTTTTGTGGAATTTATCTGCATCTGCAAAGCTACAAATCCACCTCTGTGCAAGAAACAGAAAAACCAGGATAGACATTTTAATACTGTCTCTTTAAGGGAATGCTAAAATTATAATTAGATGTGGTTCCTCAAACAGCCATAAGATGGAGCCAGAAACCTGGTTTCCCAGAGTGTTGCTAGTTGCTAGTTGGTTGATGTTCTGATGTTCGCTGTTTTTGGTTCCTGCATTTCCCTAATGACTGTTGCTGATTGTCGTTATTCTTGGATTGATGTGAGTCTATTACTGAACTGTTTTTGATACTGGACTTCGTTATTGGATTATCCCTGAACTAAAAACTGACTTCTATAACCATGTATGACTTGGACTGTTTGTTGGACTTTGCTTAACTGTTTACTGGAAGTAAAACCTACATTTTATTATACAGTGTAGCTGTATGCTGTGTGTGTGTTATTCAACATCACTCTCACTATGCTTCTCTGAGACCACTCATTCTCCTAACGGGGAATACCTCAACAATTGTCGTTTTATAATTTTGAGACCACAATTTTTGCCATTTCTCTAAGTCAATCCCATATCCAAAATTTTCCCCCCAAGCAATCATTGTTTCTTTAACTTGTTCTTCTTCTAGCTTAATTTCTAATAAATATCCATACAGTTTTTTAATCACCTTTTCATCAGTACCTGTCAAAATCTTATCTAAATCAGTCAGTTTGTCATAAAAAGCTTCTGTTTTGGAATCTTTGTCATATCTAGAGTGTATTTGCACATATGAAAACCAATTCATCTTTATACCTTATTCTTCTAGTTTTTGCACTAGTCTTCTAGTTCACCCTTTTCATTCAATATTTCACCATATCTAACTGTTCCTTTTTATATGTTATAGGATAAGAAAATGCTTCAATAGTTGATAGCCAGACTGGAATTTTCAAATAACATTGCCTTTTAGTCTTCTCCCAGTTTAACAACAAAGCCTTACATATATAATGTCTTCTAAACCCCTGTGTTTTAGTTCCCTTGTACCATTAGAAGGCATGCCAACCCAACAACAAATCATGTCCTTCTAATGTCAACAATCTAGTATTTCTTAATGTTATCCATTCCTTAACCCACATCAGATTTGTAGCTTGGTAATATAACTCCCAATTAGGCAGGCCAAATCTTCCTCTTATTCTAGTTTCTTGCAACAGTTTTAATTTTATTCTCGCTTTCTTTCCCTGCCATATATACTTCAACACTATTTTATTTAAATCTTCAAAGTAGTCTTTCCCTAGTCTAATTGGAATTGTTTGAAACAGATACAGAATTCTAGGTAATATATTCATTCATGATTGTTGATATTCTCCCTATTAATGATAATTGTAAATTTTCCCATTTCGACAGATCTGTCGCAATCTGTTGCTTGAGTTTAGTATAATCTCTTTAATTGTGCTATGTCTTGCTGTTAAATGTATCCCTAAGTACTTAACCTTATTTGTGACCTGAATTTTCAAAATATCCGCCAATTCTTCCTTTTGTCTTAATAACATATTCTTTGTCAAAATCTTTGTTTTGTCTTTATTTATTTTCAGACCTGTTACTTTTCCACATGCCTCTATCTTTTCTATCAGTTTAAATGCTGTTTCTAATGGATCTTCTAAAATGAAAACCAGGTCATCTGCAAATGCTTGCAGTTTAAATTCTTCCTTTTTAATTTTCATCCCTTTTATATCCTTTTCTTCTCTAATATTTCTATTTAACACTTCCAAAGTTAACACAAACAACAGAGGTGACAGTGGGCAGCCTTGTCTTGTTCCTTTTCTTATATCAATAGAATCCGTCAATTCTCCCTCTATCATTACCTTTGCTGTTTATGATATATAGCTTCTGTGGCATGAATAAATTTCTTACCAAAGCCCATCTGCTCCAATTGTAATAACATAAATCACCAGTTCATATTATCAAAGGCCTTCTGTGTATCTAAAAATATCAAAGCCATTTGTTTTTAAGGATGTGCCTCATGATATTCCAAAGTATCCAAAATTATTCTCATATTATCTTTAATTTGTCTCTTTGGCAGAAATCCATTTTGATCAGGATGAATAAAGTTATTCAAATATCTTTGGAGTCTTTCTGCCAATATTGAAGTAAAAATTTTATAGTCTGAATTCAATAGGGAAATAGGTCTATAGTTCTTAATTTGTTGTGGGTCAGCGTCCTCCTTTGGGACAAGTGTAATATAAGCTTCTGACCACGATTTGGGTATCCTTTCTTTGACATCACTTCATTTATAACTTCTAGCAATGGAAGATTCAACGATTCTTGTAATGTCTTATAACATTCCGCTGGAAATCCATCTGGACCTGGTGCCTTTCCATTGTTTTGCTTCTTAAATACTTCAGTTAGCTCCATCATCGTTATGTTACTTTCTAGCATTATTTCAGTCTCTTTAGGTATCTGGGGTAGGTTAGCATTCTGCAGGTAAATGTTTAACTCTTTCGTCATCTATATTCTCTTGTTCGTACAATTTCCCATAATAATCTCGTATGATTTTTTTCTTCTCTTCCATAACAAGCTTGGCCTTGATCATCTATTAATTGCAATATTTTTCTTGATTCTCTCTCCTTTCTCAATTTATATGCTAACCATCTACCTGGTTTGTCTGCATCTTCGAAATAGTTCTTCTTCGCACCTCTGATTTTCTGTGCTAATTCTTCTTTTTCCATCAATCCCATTTTATGTTTAATTGTGTCCTTTTTCTGTGGCAGTTTCTGTAACTCTTTTTCTAGTCTTTTATACTCATTCTCTAATGTCTTAGAGGCTTATCTTTTCATAATATTTCTTTCCTTGTATAGTCTATTATCAAACCTCTATCGTATACCTTCATTGAGACCCATAAATTCTGCATTGATGTATCTTCTTTTTTATTTTCCTTGAAGAAAAAAGCCAGTTCTTTCTCCATTCTCTGTGTAAAGTCTTTTTCTTTTAATATAGTGTTATTTAACGTCCATCTGGATCTTCTTCTTTGTCCTTTCCATTTAATTATCATTGTATTATGATCTGCCCAGGTACTTGTTTCTATGTCAATTTCTTGAAGATAAGGGATCAATTCTGTTGACATCCATATCATATCTATTCTAGACTATGATGAGTGTCTGTTTGAATAAAAGGTGTATTGTTTGGTCTTAGCATTTCTTTCTCTCCATGCATCTTTTAAATTTATTTCATCTATCATTTTGAAAAAGGATTTAGGGAGAGTCTTTCTACTTTGTTGTTTTCTGTGATGTATAGTCCAGTTTATTATCTACTATTCCATTAAAATCTCCCATCATACAAATGTTAACATAGTCCAATTATTTTCATATGTAATTTTCTATAAAATTCTTCTTGATTATCATTTGGAGCGTAGATTGCTATCAGGAATGTTTTCATATTATTGTCCATTATTTCCACCATCAAGAGTCTTCCATCGTCATCCTTATAAATCAATTTCGCTGGGATAGTATCTTTAATGTATAAAACCACTCCTCTTTTCTTATATTGTGTCAAAGTAGTAAATATTTTCCCTAACTTTGGCTGTGTCAATATTTGTTCATGTTGCTTTTTAATATGTACTTCTTGTAGGCATATTATATCAAATTTTAATTTCTCTAATTTATGGAAAGTTGTCCTTCTTTTAACAGCTGAGTTAAGTCCATTTATATTAATTGTAATCAGTTTTTTCTCTTCCATGATTATACTTGCAGCCCTAGTAGATCTTGGTTCTTGTTGTTCTCTAGCTTCCACCTTTCCGCCTATAGCACCTTCTTTTTCAATCATTGCTTGACAGTCCTCTTTGAATTCAATTAGTGATACTTCTTTTTCTGTCTCCTCCTCTTTCCCTCCGAAGTATTCTGTATTCAATAATTCTGCCTTCTCGATTGAATCAATTCTATGTCTTTGTTCCTGCCATATAAACATTAAGCCTTTTGGTATCAGCCACCTATAATTCACTTCTTTTTTGAGTAGTATTTTAGTCAAAAATCGATACTCTCTTCTCATCTCTCTCACTCTTTTGGGTACTTGTTTCAGAACTACAATCTCCTTATCTTTGTATTTCAATGTTTTCTCTCTTGCCATCTGTAATATTTGCGTTTTAATAGCTTTCTTTGTGAATCTAATGTGAACTTCTCTTGGTAACTATTTCTCATTACATATCTTGTGAAAACTCAAAAGACCTCATCTATTCCATTCATCACCTTCTCTTTAGTTATTTCCAATGTCTCAGCCAAGATTCTATCATTATCTCTGCCAAATTTTGTCCCTTTTCTTCCTCTATGTTTTGGAATCTGAGATAAAATTCTGATCTGTCAATCTCCCATCGCAGCATCCCACTCTTATCTTGTCAACCATGCTTAATCTGCCATCAATCTTCTTATCTTTTTGTTTATCGTCTTCTTCAGTTTTTTGGAGTCTCTCATCATATTTCATCATCATTTGTTGAATGTTCTCCACCTTTTCATCAGTTTTCCCTGTTCTTTGTTCAATGTTCTCTGCCCTCTTTTCAATATTCTCTGTTCTTGCTTGTATGTTTTGAATAATCATCTGCATTTTTCCTGTTCTTTTTCTTGTTGTAACATCGTCTGTATTGAATGTTGTCCTCCAGATGGTGAAGAGGAAGAAGTAGGAATTGAAGAACCAGCTGCCGTTAGTTTCCTACTCATTTCAAACAATTCAAAATCTTCAGGTTCTTCTAGACCTTAATCCATTCATGTAATGAACAATTGTAATTCCAAATAAAAATAGCGAAGGAAAAAGGAAAGCAAAATAAAAGAGAAATTCAGGTTCTTGTACACCTTAATCCAATCAATTGATTAATTAGCAAGAAAAATCCAAAAAGAGAAAAAAAAACATAAAAAGAAAAAGGAAAAGTTGTCAAATATAAAGGGTGGAAGAAAAAATAAAATTCTTCAGGTTCTTCAACACCTTAATCCAATTAAAAAGTCTCAGAGATAAAAAAGAAAAAAAAGGAGCCACAGAAAAAAACAATATAAAAAGTAGATGAAAGGATGAGAGAGGAAAGGGGAAAAAAGCTACTCCCTTGAAGAGAAAAAGAAAAAAAAAATACTAATAACAATACCAAAAATAGGTAGAAGAAAAAATATTTTTTCTTTAAAATAAAATATAAAATAAAGAATAGATTTAAAAAGAAAATAAAATAAAAACAAATTCCAAAAATCCAAGTATCTACCAAAAATAAGAAGCTAATAAGGAGGGTTGTTGGGGTAGAGAATAGCCCAACGTAAAAAAAAGGGTAAAAGGAAAAAAAAGAGAACACACTGCTCCTATTTAAAAATCCAAGGCTTTTTGTTAAGTTCCAAACAATTTTATAACTCTCTTCTCTAGAGTCTTGTAATCTTCTTTCTGTAAATTCCAAACTTTCTTTCAACACCAGACTCCAGCCACTGATAGAAACTCAGAAGAGCACCTGTAATAACACTCTCCCATGCTCTTCCCTCTATCTTATCAAACAGGCTCAAAGTCCTTGAAAAAAAGCCTCAGTTCTTTCTCAGCTTTGTCTGGTCTTAGAAAGTAAAAGAAAAACAATGTTTCCAAGCCTCTAGATGGCAGTATTACAAATTTTCCTCTACTTTCACTTTCCTCCTTTTCCAAAACAAAAATGTGTTTTAAATAGTAAAAAATTCAATTAAAAAGGAAAAAAGACTTAGGAGAGAAAACTAAAAAGGAATCTCTAACCTAAAATATTATAAAGGCAAAAAAGAAAAAGTAAAAGAGAAAAAATAGAATTAAAAAAATCAGTCCAGTTTCAAAGTAAAAGATCATACATAAAGAATCCAGAAGTAAAAAAACAAACACTAATTTTGACTTCCTGTTTAAAATCGCCACTCAACCACTTCAGTCTTAAATTTTACAAATTCTTTCTTTAGGGTGTTCTCTCAAATCATAAAGTTAAAAAAATCCTTTCACCAAACTGACACACTTTCTCTTTCCGTGCTCTTCCGATCAGAGCTGTCCCAGCTTCAGCAGCTTTGATGGCTGCCTCTTTGCTGACGGCAAAAAGAACTTCTCCTGGATCTACCAGGGACTTTGCGGTGTCCCTGGGATCGGCAGGATGTGCTCTTTACTTTCACTGCCTCTTCGGGACCGTTTAGGTCCAAAAGGACCGTCCAGCAACAAAGATATTGGTGGCGATCTTGGATCTTCAAGATCACGCGTCATACTGCCTCGACGCCAGCCCCACCCTCTCATAATTTTGAAGTTATTAAGTTCTGACCCAGCTCCCCAAACACGACAAAAATCCTCTGAAGTTAACTCAATATTCTTTTATTAGGAGAGCCAGCAGCCCCGGAAAAAAGTTTCTCTCTCACTGCAGGCTAACAAGTCCATCCGCCCGGAAGATGAATAGTTGTCTGCCACATCTATTTGTCTCCGCCCCCTGCCTTTTATCCCCCAGAGCTTGGGTGGGGCTTCTCTAGCAGCGGTGGATTTTCCGTCCTAAGGACCGGCCCATAGATTTCCACTGCTCTCCTCTCCTCTGCCTTCTGCACAGTTGCGCATCAGGCTCTGGACCCAGCTGTTCCTCCTCTTCCTCATCAGCCACCTCTGGACCTGGGGTCTGCCGCTGTGTCTCTCTCTGCCAGCTCCATTCCCTCTTCCTCCTCGGAGCTCACATGCTGATCCTGACTCCCACTCCATTGCCTCCTCTGATTCGTTAGCTGGAGGAGCCAGCTGCCGACAGGTCACAGCACTTTGTTTCACCCTGCTGAAACCTGATAGTCAAGGATGCCAAGATCTAAGCTGGGGTTTTTCAAACTAGGAAACTTTAAGCATGTGGACACACCGGCTGGGGGATTCTGGGAGGTGAAGTCCACCTGTCTTAAAGTTGCAAAAGTTTGAGAAACCTCAATTTAACCTAGAATTATTACACATCCACCTTAATTCAGGAGTCAGGAAAAATGCTGCTTTATTAAGACAGCACAGAAGGGTGTTTCTCCAACCTTGGGAACTGTAAGAGGTAGACTTCAACTCCCAGAATTCAATGCTGGCTGGAGGATTCTGGAAGTTGAAGTCCACATCTCTTAAAGTTGACAAATTTGAGAAACCCCGATTTAACCTAGAATTATTTACACATCCGCTTTCTTTCTTTCACTCAGAAGTCAAGAAAAATGCTGCTTTATTAAGGCAGTACAGAATGATATTTCTCCAAACTTGGGAACTTTAAGAAGTGTGGACTTCAACTCCCAGAATTTAATGCTGGCTAGGGGATTCTGGGAGTTGAAATCTACCTCCCTTAGAGTTCCCAAGGTTGAGGAAAACTGGCATAGGATATCTGCCAGTTCTTCACATTCATTCCCAGTTCTTAGCTTGATAAAGATGCACAACCTTTTGGTGGCCCATCAAACCAGGTTAAGAACAGTAGTCCAGGAGACTCACAAAATTGCTTTAATTAAATTACAGATGAAATGATGACAACTCAGCATTTGGTAGTGTTTTATCTGCTAGGGAGGGAATTCTAGACCATATCCCGTTTATTAAAGCACTTTTTCCCAGTCTACATTCTCCTCCATATTGATTATAACAATTCCCAGAATTCTCCACCCACCATGGATGATTAGAGGATTCTGGGACTTGAAGTCCATATTTATAGAGAGGGGGCCTGAGTTGGGATAGATTGTACTACAACAGGGGTTTTCAAGCTGTGATACTGTATTTAATTTTGTATTTTTTTGTAAAAATATTGAACTATTAATGAGACAAAACTCTACTGCAGTGTTTAATCTTTTCCCCTTCCAATGTTGAATCTCAAGAGTAGCCCAAAAGTACTTTTTCATTGTAAAATAAAAAGTTAAATTTATCAATATTGACCATATGAAACATTAAAATGGACGCATTTGCTGTTACTACTGCTTTAAATTGTGTATGTATGTATGTATGTATTCTTTTTTATTTTTATTTTTATTTCTTTGCATACAATACTGTCTGGGTCAATTTGTTCACATCTCAAGCTCCTAATTTCTATGTCTATTGTCCAACCATTGATAAAATAAGCTGCTGATCCAGTTCTACAGAGGAATTATTGAGTCTGTCGTCTTGTACCTCTATAACTGTCTGGTTTGGTTCTGCAACCCCGCAAGACAGACACAGACTTCAGAAAGTAATTAGGACTGCAGAAAAAACAATGGCTACCAACCTACCTTCCATGGAGGACCTTTTATACTGCACGAGTCAAAAAGAGGGCTGTGAAAATATTTACAGACCCCTCACATCCCAGACATAAACTGTTTCAACTCCTTTCTTCAAAACGACGCTATAGAGCACTGCACACTAGAACTACTAGACACAAGAACAGTTTTTTCCCACATACCATCACTCTGCTAAACAAATAATTCCCTCAACACTGTCCAACTATTTACTAAGTCTGCACTACTATTACTATTAATCCTCCCATTCTTCCTTTCACCCATCTCCTCCTTCTTATGACTGTATGACTGTAACTTTGTTGCTTGTATCCTAACAATTTTTACTGACTGTTTCCACGTATGATTTGATTGCTTATTGTATCCCATGACTATCATTAAATGTTGTACTTATGCTTCTTGACTCTTGACAAATGTATCTTTTCATTTATGGACACTGAGAGTATTTGCACCAAGACAAATTCCTTGTGTGTCCAACTACACTTTGCCAATAAAGAATTCTATTCTATTCTATAAATCCCAATTTTGAAAGTACTTTGTCTTCTTTTTCTTTTATCTTCATTGTTAATCTGTCCATTTCTGCACAGTCCAGTATTTTTTTAATTACATCTTCTTCTGTAGGTATTTCCTCGCTTTTCCAATATTGTGCAAAATACAATTCTGGCTGCTGTTAAAACATATAATATCAAATATATATCCTTTGTCATATTTTACTGGTCTTATGCCTAACAAAAATAGTTCTGGCTTAAAATCTATATGCTGCCTTATCATTTTTTCTAACCACATATACATTTTCACCCAAAATCTTCTTGCTTTTGATTTGTGCAACAGTACGGAGAGAGGAAGGTTAAGAAATATGAAATACATAAATAAATTTCAATTTTGTATTATTTTTTGGTGTAGGTGGGTAAATAATTTTGATTTTGCAAACTTGAGAAAGTTTGGAGAGATTTGCAAGGGGTCTCAAATCACACTTGGGAGAAACACTGATGCAACGATAGAAAATCAGAAGCATTTGAGTGAATTTCATTTCTTAAACAAAATCCTGTAAAATCCCCATGGAACTCTACATTTTGCATAAACCCAGTTTGAAACAAATCTTTTCTGCTTTGCTCTCCGTTGAATGACAGCAGTCTGGCGATCCGGTAGAAAAATAACCTTGGAAATCCACTCTGGGCACTTTATTGATTGATTGGTCAATAAATCAGGTTTGTTATGTTTTGCAAAATGTCACTTAAAGCGGCATTCCATAATTGCTGGAATTAATTTCAGGAACTTGGCTAAAGTCTTGCTGCTTTCTCTCTTTTCCTTTTTTTTTTAAAGTGTGCTAAAAGTTATAATTCCTTGATTTCATAATGGCAAGAGTAAAGTTTTGCAGTATAAATTAGGTTTTTCAAGCCAGCAAGACTTCATTATTAGAGGAGGAAGCAAAACCAGGTTTTCAGCCCTGAAATTTGCTGGTGTTTCTTAAAGATAGAATAAGAGTTGGGAGGGATCTTGGAGCCATCTAGTCCAACCCGCTGCTCAAGCAAGAAACCCTATAGAATTTGTGACAAATGGCTGTCCAATCTCTTCTTAAAAACCTCCAGTGTTGGAGCACTCACAATTTCTGGTGACAGGTGGTTCCACTGGTTAATTGTTAGGAAAGTTCTCCTTATTTCTAGGTTAGATCTCTCCTTGATTAGATTCCATCTATTGCTTTTTGTCCTGCCTTCTTGTGATTTGGAGAATATGGACAATTCCATACCCTGTCTAAGATTCTGAAAAAAACTATGATTTGGAAAAAAAGTCCTTCCACGTTTACGGTAATTTGGGAAAAACTGTGTTCAAATGTTTGCAAAATTGATCATTGTTTAAGTGCAATTTTATTTATTTATTAAATTTCTATACCGCCCCCTCTCCCAAAAAAGGGACTCGAAGCCAACTAAAAACAAAAACGGTATATACAATTAAAAACAAATTAAAAACAATTACATTAGAGGCCGAATATACAATTAAAAATATAAAACTAATAAAAAATTTTAAAAATTTAAAATACCAAGTTTTAAAAACCCCAAAAATTGTTACTGGGCCAGGCTGGCCTGTTGAAAAAACAGGGTCTTTACTGCGCGCCAGAAGGTCTGAATGTCGGTAATGGCCCATATCTCCAGGGGCAAATCGTTCCAAAGGGTGGGAGCCCCCACAGAAAAGGCCCTCACCCTCGGGGCCGCCAACTGGCAACGACCAAGTGGTGGAACCCCAAGGAGGCCAACCCTGTGGGAGCGCACTGGGCGGCGGGAGGCTGTTGATGGCAGCAGGCGGTCCCGTAAGTACCCAGGTGCCGAGCCATGGAGCGCTTTAAAAATGATCAATACCACCTTGAATCGGATCTGGAAGGCCACAGGAAGCCAATGCAGCATGCACAGGAGCGGTGTTACATGGGAGCTCCGAGGGGCTCCCAAGATCACCCGCGCGGCCGCATTCTGGACCAACTGCAGCCTCCGGACACTCTTCAAGGGGAGCCCCATGCAGAGATCATTGCAATAGTCCAAGCGGGAGATGACGAGGGCAGAAGTGACTGTGTGAAGTGCGTCCAGATCCAGAAAGGGCCGCAACTGGTAAATCAGACGAATCTGACAAAAGGCCCCCCTGGCGACGGCCGTAATGTGATCTTCTATAGACAGCCGTACATCCAGGAGGACATCCAGATTGCGAGCCCTTTCCATGGGGGTCAAAATTTCTCCCCCCACAGCCAGCAACGGAATAAGCTGGCTGTATCTGGGTGCGGGAAACCACAGCCACTCGGTTTTGGTCGGGTTGAGACGAAGCCTGTTAAGACCCATCCAACTCCACACGGCCTCCAGGCACCGGGTGATCACTTCAAGGGCTTCGTTGGGATGGCCCGGGGTAGAGATGTACAGCTGAGTGTCATCAGCGTACTGATGGAACTCCACCCCAAAACCACAGATGATCTCACCCAGCGGCTTCACATAAATGTTGAACAGCAGGGGCGAGAGCACAGACCCCTGAGGCACCCACATAATAGGGACCTCGGGGTCGACCTCTGCCCCCCTGTCAACACGAATTGCGAGAGGTCAGAGAGGAAGGAGGAGAACCACTGTAAAACGGTGCCTCCCACTCCCAACCCCCCCAACCGCCGCAATAGGATACTGTAGTCGACAGTATCAAAAGCTGCTGAGAGATCTAACAGGACCAAGACAGAGGAACAACCCCTGTCTTGGGCCTTCCAGAGATCATCCACCAATGCGACCAACACCGTCTCTGTGCTGTGCCCGGGCCTGAAACCCGATTGGAGGGGTTCTAGATATACCGCTTCATCCAGGTACTGAGGGAGCTGATGTGCCACCACACTCTCAACAACCTTCGCCACAAAGCGAAGGTTGGAGACCGGACGATAATTCGACAATAATGCTGGATCCAGGGACGATTTCTTGAGGAGGGGCCGCACCACCGCCTCTTTCAAGGCGGCTGGTAAAAGCCCCTCTCTCAAGGAAGCATTAATAATCCCTTGGAACCAGCCTTGTGTCACCTACCGAGTGGCCAAGACCAGCCAGGAGGGGCACGGGTCCAATAAACAAGTGGCGGCATTAAGCCCTCCCAGTATCCTGTCCACATCCTCCAGAGTAACAGGATCAAACTCATCCCAAATGACCTCACCGAAATCCACCCCCGCCCCCCGCCCCCCGCCCGGAGATGCCCAGTCAGAGTCCAACTCGTCCCGGATCTGAGTGATTTTGTCCTGCAGAAACCTAGAAAAATCCTCGGCCCATCCCTGCAAGGGATCCTCCCGTGCCTCCACCTCCAAAAGGGAGTGGGTCATCCTAAACAGGGCGGCCGGGCGATTTTCCCACGGATGCAATAAGGGCGGAGAGGTAAGACCGCCTCGCTGTCCTTATCGCCACTAAATACGCCTTAATATAGGATCGTAATAGTGTTCGGTCAGATCCAGAGTGGCTGGCCTTCCAACTACTCTCTAGGCGTCCTTTCCAGCGCTTCATCTCCCTCAGCTCCTCGGAAAACTAAGGAGTCACTTGGGATCAGCACTGGGTCAGAGGCCGCAAGGGCACGACCCGGTCAAGAGCCCCAGCCACCCTATCCCACGTAGCCCAGGTTGACCGAGTCGTGGGTGTGAGTCTCGGGAAACGGCCCAAGCTCCATCAGGAACCTATCTGGGTCCATCAGGCGCCTGCGGCGGGGGGGTACGGAATGGAAGTCGAGTCTAAGGAGCGAATGATCAGTCCATGACAGGGGTTCCACAACCACATCCCCTATACCAAGATCATTCTGCCACTGATCAGAGACAAAAACCAAATCCAGGATGTGACCCCCCAAATGAGTAGAGTCCCGAATTAATTGGGTCAGGCCCATGGCTGTCATGGAAGCCATGAACTCCTGAGCAATCCCCGAGGCCCCGCTGGCAGAAGGCATGTTGAAATCCCCCATGACCATAAGCCTGGGGGTCTCAACCGCCAAGCCGGCTATGACCTCAAAGAGCTCAGGCAGGGCCAATGTCACATAGCAGGGAGCCAGGTATGGGATCAACAGGCCCACCTGAACCCTGGGGCCAAACTTCATGAAAAGGGACTCACATCCGGTCGTCTGAGAAACAGTGGATTCTCTAGGACACAGATCTTCCTTAATAACCACCGCAACCCCCCCACCCCTCCCCTGAGCCCTCGGTCGATGAAAGACCCGAAACCCGGGTTGGCACAACTCCACCAGAGGAACTCCTCCCTCTTGGCCCAACCAGGTTTTGGTAACACCCGCCAGGTCCGCTCCCCCCTCACAAATCAAATCATAAATGAGGGGGGCCTTGTTAACGATGGACCTGGCGCTACACAACATCAGCCGAAGGCCCAGGGCCCGATGACTCAGACCACCCAGGGAACGGGACATGACAAGAGGGTCGGAGCGCGCCACCGCACACAAACAACAGGGGCGCGCTCCCAATACAGGATATGGCCCCCTATAACCGCCAAATCTGCCTCTCCCGCTCACCGTGCCAATAGACTGTATTCCGCCCTCTCCGGAACAACCCCCCATCCTCGATATGACCCCACCCGACCCCAGCACCTCCCGGCAACGCTCGACCCGCGGCCTGGCCCCAGCCTCAGGCGGGTTGTCCCCCAACCCCCTCCCAGCCATCCTCCCTAACCCCAATCAAAATCTAGATAAAAATTTACATAGACAAGAACCCTCCCCCAAGCGTTTCTTGCGGCCGCACCATCTCTCTGGATCCCAGGATCCGTCCTCAAGAAATGTCTTTGAAAAGTCTAGAGGGCCACTTAAGAGAAAGGGGGACATTTCTCAAGGCCCATAGGTCTTCAGAGGAATATCTTAATGGCACCCTCAGCTGGACCTCCACTGACCGACGCCGGCAACGCAGGGGCCCCACTGGTCGGGACCGAGGCCGGGTCCGAAAACGTTCAGGTAATGTCCATGACCCACCCGGCCACCGTCCTCGCCTCCGCCGTCGAAATCAAGGGGACAGCATCAAACATCGTCGTCCCCGTGGCCAGCTGGTCACCGCTGTTGTCGGGGCCACCGAAGCCACAACCGCCGCCACTAGAACCACCGCCACCGCCGTCGAATCAGGAAATTCCAACCGCTGGGATTACCAGCCTGGAATTGTACCAATGAAACAATACAGATGTAAGTAGTCCTCGACTTACAATCATTTATTTAATAGATTAATAGATAATCAGAGTTGGAAGGGACCTTGTCGGTCATTTAGTCCAATCCCCTGCCCAAGTGGGAGATCTACACCATTTCTGACAAATGGAAGTCCAATCTCTTCTTGAAAGTCTCAAGTGATGATGCTCCCACAACTTCCAAGGGCAAGCTGTTCCATTGGTTGATTGTTCTCACTGTCAGAAAGTTTGTCCTTATTTCCAGGTTAAATCTCTCCTTGTTCGGTTTCCATCCATTATTCCTTGTCTGACCTACAGGTGCCTTGGAAAATAGTTTGAGCCCTTCCTCTCTGTGGCAGTCCCTCAAATATTGGAAGACCGCTATCATGTCTCCCCTGGTCCTTCTCTTTATCAGACTAGCCAGGCCCAGTTCCTGCAACTGTTCACTCTATGTTTTAGTTTCCAATCCCCTAATCATCCTGGTTGCTCTTCTCTGCACTTTTTCTAGAGTCTTAACATCTTTTTCATAGTGTAGTGACCAAAACTGGATGCAGTAATCTAGGTGTGGCCTTACTAAGGCTTTATAGAGTGGTATTAGTACCTCCCTTGATCTGGATTGTATCCAGGGATAGGATTCTACCAGTTTGCACCTATTCGCTAGAACCGGTTGTTAACATTCTAAGCAGTTTAGAGAACCGGTTGTTAGAAGAAATTACTGGCCTAATCCTGTAAGGAAGGCAGGAAGGAAACATTCTGGTGTTGCTTACAGAAACTGCCTCTCCGTTAACCTTTATTACATTCTTGGAAGGACTAGACTTCCTGTCTCAGGAACTTCTCTGGAGTTTTTTTCCCCTCCTTTGCTGTTACTTTGCTTGTGTGGAGTGACCATTCAAAGTTACAATGGCACTGAAAAAAGTGACTTATGACCATTTTTCACACTTACGACTATTGCAGCATCCCCACAGTCATGAGAGGCCAGGTGAGGAGATGTGTGCCTCAATGTGAGTAATATTGAGTTGGCCATGCCCAGCCTATAACATGACCACCAAGCCACGTCCACCCAGTCACATGACCACCAAGCCACGCCCACCAACTAAGCCACACCCACAGAACTGGTTGTTAAAAAATTTGAATCCCACCCCTGATTGTATCCCAGCAGATTGTGCTGCTGCTGCACACTGCTGAGTCGTATTTAGCTGGTTGTCCACTAAGACTCCAAGATCCCTGTCACAGTTATTTAATGTCCATTTGCAGTTACAAGGGTACTGAAAAAGTGAGTTATGACCACTTTTCACAAAATGACCATCGCAGCATCCCTATGGTCACATGATCAGAATTCAGATTCTTGGCAACTGACTCATACTTATGACGGTTGCAGTGTCCATGGATCCCGGGATCCCGTTGCAACCAACAAGCAAAGTCAATGGGGAAGCCGGATTCACTTAACAACCATGTTACTAATTTAACTAGCGTGGTGATTCACTTAACAGCGGTGGCAAGAAAGTTGTAAAATGGGACAAAGCTCATTTAACAATGGTCTCGCTTAGGAATAGAAATGTTGGGCTCCATTGAGATCTACGTGTGTAGCAATGTATATTTTGGTTTGTTTTCAATATATCGATACACCAAATTTAATTTCTAAGGAGCAACATGGGCAGCATCCTGCCCACACGCTTTTATCTTTCTTGGTGTCTTCTATCTACCTCATATTAACTCAACTCTTAACGAATGTACAACTGAACCCACGCATGCAACCTTCTACAATGCAGTAACAAATCTAGGACTAGAACAACTAGTAACCAACAACACCAGACTTAACAACTGCCTCGATCTCATCTTCTGCAATAGTTTGAATTCAATTTACGGAATACAAATTAAAGAACCCTTTTCCAACAGTGATCTCAACATACGTCCACACAAAAATAATCACAACAATGGAATCCCCAATTATAACTTCAAAAAAGGCAAATATGATATTATAAACAATGATCTCTCATCCGTTGATTGGCAATTTCTACTCACTGGATGCAATAATGTAGAAGACCATTACAACTTGAATTTTTTACTTGAAGTCAAAAGAGTCATCAAACTATATTTATTTATTTTTATTTATTTGTCAATTTGTCAATTGATTACAAGATAATAGGTGTAAGTAAAAACATAGTTATGAATACATGGATACATATAAGAAAAAAAAGAAAGAAAAAAAACAATGGGACAGGGACGGTAGGCACATTGGTGTGCTTATGCATGCCCCCTACAGACCTCTTAGGAAAGGGGTGAGGTCAATAGTAGACAGTCTAAGGTTAAAATTTTTGGGGTTTGGGGAAGAAACCACAGAGTTAGGTAGAGTATTCCAGATATTGATCACTCTGTTGCTGAAGTCGTATTTCCTGCAATCAAGTTTGGTGCGATTGACCTTGAGTTTGTCTCTATTATTTGCTCTTGTGTTGTTATGGTTGAAGCTGAAGTATTCATTGACAGGTAGGACATTGCAATGTATGATTTTATATACTATACTTAGATCGGACCGAAGGCGGCATAGTTCTAGGTTTTCTAGGTTTAGAATTTTGAGTCTGGTGGTATAAGGTATTCTGCAACGAGTAGTGGAGAACTCTTCTTGTGAAATATTTCTGGACTTTCTCAACTGTGTTAATATCAGATACGTTATGTGGGTTCCAGACTGATGAGCTGTATTTGAGTATTGGTCTAGCAAATGTTTTGTATGCTCTAGTTATTAGTGTAATATTACCAGAGAAAAAGCTACATAAGATTAGGTTAACAACTCTTAACGCCTTTTTGGCTATGTAGTTACAGTGGGTTCTAGCACTTAGAGCATTTGAGATGAATACTCTTAGATCCTTGACAGAATTTGGATCATCAACAAGCTCTTGACTATTCAGCCTGTAATTTTATTTTCTGATTTTTTTTGCCAATATGTAGGATAGAGCATTTATTTGTTGAGATTTGAAGTTGCTATTTGTTTGACCATTCTGATTTTTCAAAACATGCGAGAGTTTTGACAAAAGATTAAAAGGTGATCTGATCAGGGAAATTGATGGGTGCTTTTAATTTTTCCTGATGCAAAGGGAAAGGCATTGAAAAAAAGGCAACAGAAAAGGATTCCTTCAGTGGCTCCCAAAAAACTTTCAACCATGAAGGTCTAGCAGCCTGGGAAAACTTCTGTTTTTTTTTTTTAACAGTATCCAATTTTTCATGCCAATTAATTATCAGATGTTTGATGTACTTTTTTATGAGCTCACAGTCAGGTTGTAAGCACAAGCCCCTACATTCTTCACAGCCTTTAAATTACAGGCTGCCCATTTCCAAGGTTATGGAAGCTCTTAGCTTCCAGGATTTGTGAGGCCAAATTGAGGTTAGCCAGGCTAATTAGTTTTTTTAAAGTTACACACAATGAGCCCTGGGACTTCTACTCATGAGACCACTAGTGCAACAACATAACCTGCTTTACTAGGCAACTGGGCAGCATCATTTGTGAGTCACAGTCATAACTTGGGGTTTGGAGATCTCTTTTCTGCTATCTCTTCAGGAATTGCCTGAGGGTGATGTCCCCTCCCCCATGGAATTAGCAGGGAGTTTTGCTTGGGCCTTAATGCCACAGAGCAGCAAAAAAAAAGAACAAAAAGCACATTTAAAAAAAAAAAAAGAAAGCTAGGAGCAGCTTTGTGTGGATGTAGGTGAAAGGGTTAACCTCTATCTAATTCTAAATGGTGTGTCTCTGTGTATGTGCCTGTGTATGCAGCTAGTTTTATAATACAGATAATACAAACATGCTGAATAATTTTCCCTCCCACCAGACAGAAATCCAAGGTGTTCAGAACTTGCTGGGCCAGCCACTCTCAAATACAATCCTTACATGAGTACATCAAACTGGTTACAATATAAATCATACAAGAAAGAAAACATTACAATGGATTTCACATTACAATGAATTTCAAATAACAATGAATTTCCACCCTCCCCCCATAATCTTTCTAACTATCTTCTGGGGATTGAAAAAAGTCTTTTAGTCCTTTACTGGTCCATCTCAGAGTCCTTTTCTTTATGTCTCTGGGTGGCATAGGCTTGGCCTGATGGTATAAGTGATCAGTCAGGCTTGGGAAGGTCTGCCCACTCTGGTTTGCTTTAATGACTTTCAGTGGAGGCTGGATCCAAAACCAATTCTTTGGCTCCAATGGATGTAATTTCTCTAGGGAGCAGCATCTGCTTCCACGACAAAGAACAAGGAGTCCCCTCCCCCCTTTGCTGGTCATTCTACCCGGAAAGGCATTGTAAAAGGATTAGAGATGGGGGTGGTGGTAGATAGCTTGCAGACATGGTTTGAAGATGAAGAAAAATCAGTATTGCAGTTACTAAACAGATAAATCAATTTCAACAAAATGGAGACACAACAGATGAGAAAAGAAAAAACTGGATTCACATACTTCACGAAAAGGATGAACAGGTAAAATCATTTAAACACACAGTAAATGCAAGGATGAACTTTTCTTGTAAATGAACTTAGAACATTGACTAATAACCTTGGGTTTTTCTTAAAAGCAGAGAGGAGAGAAAATTGAACTCTGTTCCTCATCCAGTCTAGTTGGCCAGACCAGATTGGGAAAAGACAATTTCTCTCAGTGTTTTTAATTCTTAATGATTTAAAATTAATATCTGAAGGGATCAGAGACACTTAATAGTTGCAACAGTTACCTTGAGGACACACAAAGACTTAGGCACACACACGTGCACACACACAAACACAAGGACACAGAGAGGAAAACAAAACTGAGATTTACACACACACTGATCATTCCCACAATAAATCTCAGTTAAATTGGGGAAGGTATAAATCTTCAGGAACAAACCACATGGTTGCATAGAAGACAGAGAAAGAGACACAGAAAGAAACAAAAAAAATGCATGTGATCCTGTTTTATATATTGCCCTTTTAAGTACCTTTATTTAGCACATAGGTCTTCCTGTATCCCTCAGCAAAGCCCATTCTCTACATATACATTTTGCCTTTTTCTTGTTCATGCTGGCTAGGGTTGGCATTTGCCGCTCATCCAAAGCCTCCAACAGGTCTCCCAGGGGGGTTCCACTCAGGACCCTCGAACTACCGTTTTCCATGTTTCCCTTTCCAATGTGGGGTTTCATACTTTGGCTTAGTCAGGTCAGTCAGCAACCAGTTTCAGACACAAGAAATTCAAGAGCAAGAAAAAAAAAGGTGTCTGAGAGAGACTTTGGATGTTGCACCTTGTGCAACGAAATAAAACACTATCTAAAAAAACAAATAAAAAAAAATCTCTATTCCCCAAAGTGTTTCACAAAGTATGCACCTCCCCCTTTTTTAAAAAAACAAGAGCTCTCTCTTTTCACCACGGTTTTCAGACTTGGGGTATGCTACCTGTGCAGACTTCTTTCCTCTCCCCCAAAAAACAGTCCATGAGACTCTCTGCTCGGTGCAGATAAGTACTGGTACTCCTCCTCTTTCCTTCAGGCTCACGTTTAGTGGATTTGGAAGAGCTCAAATCTGGGAAAACTTGCTTCTCTTCTGTAACTGGTACTCCAATTTAGCATCCAAATTACACAATTACCTAAAATCCTGGGGTTTGCTTTTGGAATACACTGGACAAAAAAAAATGACAAAAATTATCTTCCCTCCCTTCAATCATAACCCGCTCGGCTTTCCCTCTAATATACAGAAGGTCCCACACTCTGATGACCCCCCCCCCCCCGCTTTTCCTGTCCTGATGATCATGGCTCTGTAGAGCTAGCAACAGGCAAGAGTCCAAACAAAGAAATGAGATCCAGCTGCTGTCCAAGGGTGAAGCCACTCACATACACACTCTTCCTCCTTCCCTAACAAAAGGTCCTGTGTTCTGGCAAAACCCCCATGCTCTCCAGACTCTTGGCTTTCTGCAGTTAGGAAATGCACAGAAGAAGCATAAGCGCACCAACATGCCTACTGTCCTTGTCCTATTGTTTCTTTTATTTTTTTTCTTATATGTATCCATATATTCATAACTATGTTTTTACTTATACCTATTATCTTGTAATTGACAAAAAGAAAGAAAGAAAGAAAGAAAGAAAGAAAGAAAGAAGGAAGGAAGGAAGGAAGGAAAGAAGGAAGGAAGGAAGGAAGGAAGGAAAGAAAGAAAGAAAGAAAGAAAGAAAGAAAGAAAGAAAGAAAGAAAGAAAGAAAGAAAGAAAGAAAGAAAGAAAGAAAGATCCAGATGTGTTTGGGAGAAGGACCCTCTTACTCACACATGCAAGCATACACATAGAGGTACTCACCTTCTTTCCAAGCAGCCTTTGAGCTCAACACTCAGAACCCATTTAAAACCTTTTTTCCAAATGGCCAAGGTCCAGGAAAACTCACCCACAGACTCAATGGGTCTGTTTGCTGGCAAGGGAATCTTACATGGTCCTGGTCCATTGGTTAGGTTAGCTTGGAGTCCCATCTGGGGTGCCAATTATTAGGAGAAATATCCTTCTGGGTTCAGTTCCAAGTGGGAAAAAAGATATTGGAAGCAATATATTTTGGAAGGTTTAATATCAGGACCACATGGCTTGGAGCTCCAGAATGAAAAAGAAGGACGATCACATGCTTTAAGCTGAAGGAAGAGATCAAGAAAAAAGTGCTGAAGTGCTGAGAGTACTGGGTTTTATACCCTCTGTTGGGATTTGAATTGGAGCTTGTATTCTAACTGGTTGTCAAACCCTCATGGGGCCATGCAGGGGCAACTCTGTAGGCTGTCATGAGTTCTAGGCTTGGTTGAGCCTTGCTGGATGATTTATGTCCTTAAAAGGGCTTTTGGCTATTGCTATAGCTTTACCTGGAGATTTTTGTTATATAAAATATTCCGGCCCAGGACTTAATGGCCCACCCATTAACAAAGGTGGGGATGAGTTTCTGTGTCTGAGTTTCTACTCTTTTTAGAGGAAATATTCTTCCTTTTTAATATTTTCTAGGCTATTTCAATTTTCTAGGAGAGGGGTGTGTGCTAACTTCCTAACTTCCTATAACAGAAAATTGCATGTTCCAAAAAAAAATCGTACTTTCAGTCAGAGAGATAATAAGATGTATCGACAAGAACGAAAAGCTAATTCTGAATAAAACAAAAATGAAATGTTTGGTACTTTTTGCGCACAATGGGAAAAAATTATTTTATTGGTATCAATAGATTTTTAAAAATTAAAATTTAAAAATAGATAGGTATACATACATATACATATACATACATACATACATACATACATACATACATATATATACATATATATATATATACACACACATATATTTATTATTTTTAAAAATATTTTTGAACTATACAATCTATTTGTATATTTGTGTATGTTATATATGTATAGGTATACATATAATATATATATTATTTAGAACAAAAGTTAAAATTAAAAAAAAATCCAAGAAGAGAAAAAGAAAAAAAACACAAAACAATAAAAGCATTAAAAATACACTTTTTTATTTTTTTTTTAATTAAAGGAAAAATATTAGTCTGAACCGAGCCAGCCAGGAGTCGAACCTAGAATCTTCTGATCCGTAGTCAGACGCGTTATCCATTGCGCCACTGGCCCTCAGACATACCAACAGCTTTGTAGTATCTCTTTTATATAGGGGGAGCCCGCGCTTATGTCAATCGCATTTTTTTTTTTTTTTGTGGTATCCTGATGCATCTTGGGAATTACAGTTCTATGGAGGGGGGGGTAGGAGACCACAATGCTCTGTGGTCTATGTAGTCCTAATCAAAAGCGGAAAGCCCTATTCCCTCAGGGAGAAGCCGGGTCTGCTCTCTTTCCAGAGGTATGACGGGAAATATCTCCCCCTCCCCTTAGGTTCCCTCCTCAAGTAAGGGAGCCCCGCCTCTCGTCCACCTCTGCGTGCATTCTGATTGGCTCCGCTCGGAGCGCGCCTGCTCCTCCCCTTCAAGTCCCGGGGAAGACGTGTCGTGATTGGCGGTTGGGTCCGAGAAGGGGGTGTGGTTAGCCGGCTCTCGATCCTTGTGTGTGGCGTGCCATGGCGGCTTCTACAGCGGCAGCGATGGCGGCGGCGGCGGCCTCATCCGCGGTGGGGCCGGGGACAGCCGGCGTGGCTCGGGTCTCCTGCGGGAGGGACCTCAGCTGCGTCCCAGAAGTGGCGGGTACCCTGGGGGCGGTTGCTAGACAAGGGTGAGGATAACCACGTGCTCCGACAGCGACCTTTGAGCTGCGCCGTTCGGGCCAGGATGACCTCTGACCTCTACCTGTGCTCACCTGGGACGGGGGGGGGGGGAAGGGCAAGGGCCGGCGGGTAGGGCCGTTATGGGATGATCTCTGACCCCAGATAGACGATTCCCTCCACCTCCGAGAATACAGCTCCCATCATTGCCAGAAAGGATGGCATGATGGGAGTTGTAGTCCACGTGGAAGTGATGCGAATACCTTTTTTTAAAAAAAGTGGTAAAACGTTCACTTGATGTGTTCTAATAGAGTCAAGAGGGTTGTGTGTGTGCGTGTATCTCACACATCTTCCTCTCAGAGAGCTCCCTCTGAAACTGGTGGGAAGCGCTGGGTGGGATGGAGACTGGCACTTTTCAGTTTCATTATTAGAAACTGGAAGATGCAATTTTATTTCTTTACTTATTTATCAAATTTCTATGCTGCTCATTTGACCCATGACAGTTGCCTCTCGGAAGACAAAAATGAGATCCAGAAGCTTGCTAAATTCATCTGTTTATCTATCCCCTCTATCCAACATCTATCCATCTGTCTGGCTATCAACCTTCTATCTATCTCTTATTCATCTTATCTCTCTCTCTCTCTCTGCCTGCCTGCCTATCATCTATCTATCTATCTATCTATCTATCTATCTATCTATCTATCTATCTATCTGTAAATCATCTATCTCTTATCCATCATCTTACCTATCCAGCCATTATCAATTTACAGTGGTACCTCGATACTCATAGTTAATTGATTCCAGGAAGCGTGATGAGTACAAAAAACGATGAATATCAAATAATTTTTTACCCATAAGAAATGATGTAGTGAGCTACAAGACATCCGACAGTGACAAGTTCTAATTTGTTCACTGAGTGCAAAATCAATTATAAGTACTGGAACAACATTTTTGTATCAAAAGGCTTTGTACCAAATTTGATGAGTTTTCAAAGCAATTAATTATCAAGGTACTACTTTGGGTTTGTGTTTGTCTGTCCATCCATCCATCTATGTAATCACCTGTGTATTTTAAATAGATTTGCCAGGGAGTCATTTTCTGCTATAATTAACAGAATAGCAGAGTTGAAAGGGACCTTGGAGATCTTCTAATCCAGGGGTCGCTAACCTTTTGGACCTCAAGGACCACCAAACTCATAATTTTAAATCCCATGGACCAGAGTCCCTGGGAAAATCCCAAAAAACATCTGCAGGAAAATTCCCCACTCTGTTTTCCTACCGATCAATCATTCTTTATTTGGGATCGCAGGATAACGTAAGACTCCGTTCTCGGGGAGAGAGAGAGAGAGAGACTTTTGGCTTCATGCAAGGAAAGCAGCAGAAGTCACAGAAGTCTTTCTTTCTCCCACCCTAAACTCCGCCAGAAATGAGTCTTTGCCGGCGCAGCCTCATGGAGCAGGATGCCTTGCAGGGTCCCAAAGACTCATTTCTGGTAGAGTTTGGGGGAGAGAAAGAAACTTTTGCTGCTTTCCTTGCATGCGCCAAAAGCAGAAGAAGAAAGAAGCGGAAAGAAGCAGCCCGGTGGCCAGGCCAGGCATGTGGGGTGAGTGGGACACGTTCTCCCCCTCTGCCCTTCCCCCCCCCTCTAATTACATGTTATTCACAATGCGAGCGACAGAAGCCTTGTGTTCCTGCAGGCCATGTGGGCAGTTCAGCCTTATGTTCCTGCACAGCCTGGATTATTTGCTTTGGGGGGTTGCTTTGGAGGTGACATTTCTTGCGGACCACCACAATTTTCTCATGGATCACCAGTGGTCCCCGGCCCACCTGTTGGCGATCACTGTTCTAGTCCAACCTGCTTTTCAAGCAGGAGAGTCAATATACTATTCCAGATAAATGGTTGTCTTAAAAATCTCTTAAAAATGATGGAGCACCCACAGTTTCTGGTGGCAAGCCACTTAATTGATTAATTATTCTCATTATCAGGAAATTTCTATTTAGATCTAGGTTGCAACTATCCTTGATAGGCTTCCATCCCAGATTTCTTGTCCTGCCCTCAAGTGCTTTGGAGAACAGTCTGACCCCCTCTTCTTTGTCGTAGCCCCTCAAATATTGGAACGCTGCCATCATGTCTCCCTTCACCCTTCTGTTTTTTAGACTAGCCATACCCAGTTACCACAACTGTTTTCAGAGAGTGATTTTGTTAAGAGCAAAAGAGACCTCTGTTCTTCCTTCGCCCTCTCAATGACTTCCACACACCAATTAATGATGTCTGTTTATTTTGACTTTCTTTTTGTTATCTTTCCCCAGAAGAGTGTTAGGGTGATGGCCAAAATATAAACGTTTGATAGCAAATTTATGTTGTTGTAATCCCAACAAAAGATATTGCACCAATTCAGTAAGCCCACTGTCAGGATTCCGTCAATTGCCCTAATTAAATCATGAGTCTCCAGCCAAGCTTCAAAAGAATCCAAAAGATTAGGAGCAACAGGCCGGCATTAACCTAAACGAAGCCAACTCTGACATACCTAATTTATAGTCACCTGTGACCCTGTTTTCCCCCCCCCCCCATGTGTCATTAATCAGATTTTCCAATGAAGCACATTCACGGGCGGGTGTCATCTGTCACGTTCTCCAATGAAGGATTTTTGAGGGCAGACGATCCGGTAGCCAGCTACAATCTTTTTAAGATAAGGGTGGTAACTGCCATACTGCTTCTTCAGATTTCTCTCCCTTCCACCCCCCACCCCCCCTTTGTTTATGGCAATTCGAAAACAGGCATAGGAAAGTTTTATGAGTTGACACCCACACTGTGTAAAGACATTTTCAGTATGAGATTTTAAGACTTGTGGAAGCGAAAAAAGGACCAAAAGTCAAAATGGATTTATAATTAGATAAGAGTTGTGCACTTAAAAATAGAATGTGTATGAAAACATTTTGTTACGAGATGCATTTTCTGCCGAACCTCAAAACGAGCGATGTGCAAAATTCAAAGCAGTAATCAATTGATCAATCAGAGTAGAGCTGGAAGGGACCTTGGAGGTCTTCTAGTCCAGTCCCCTGCTCAAGCAGGAGACCATAGACCAGTGATGGCTAACCTTGTTGGCGTCAAATGCCCAAAGTGTGCGTGCATCCCCAACAGGCAATGCGCGTGTGTACCCTGTGCATGCACCTCACCCCTATGCCCTCAGGGGTGACCCCCCCTAAAGCTCCCACACCTTCCCCCTGTACATGCATGCTCCCTGCACATGTGCCCTGCTCCCACACATGCGTGTGTGTCCCCCACATGTAAGTGCTTCGCCCCCCGCCCATGCACAGCAGAGACCTGAACACCAACTGGCCGGTGAGAGGCGCACATGTGCATGCATGTCAGAGCTGAGCTGGAGCGATGGCTCGCATGCCCAGAGAGGGCTCTGCGTGCCACCTCTGCCACGCATGTGCCATAGCTTCGCCATCACGGCTCTATCCCATTTCAGACAAGTGGCTGTCCAATCTCTTAAAGACACCAGTGATGGAGCACCCACAAGCTTTTCCAACAGTAATAATGTAATATAGGTAGTCCTGAACTTACGACCACAACAGAGCTCAAAAATTCTGTTGTTAAGTGAGACATTGTTAACTGAGCTTTGCCCCACGTTACAACCTTTCTTTGTTAAGTAAATCCTTGCAGTTGATAAGTTAGTAACCTGGTTGTTAAGTGAATCTGGCTTCCCCATCGACTTTGCTCCTCAGAAGGTCGCAGAAGGTCATCACGGGACCCCAGGGCACTGCAATGGTCATAAGTACGAACCAATTGCCAGGTGTCTTGAGTTTTGATCACACGATCATGCTACAAAGGCTGTAAGTGTGAAAAACGGGTCATAAGTCACTGTTTTGAGTGCTGTTGCCACTTTGAATGGTCGCTAAATGATCTATGGTAAGTTAAGGATGACCTGTATTGATAGCATGCTGTTGAATAAATAGCACCCTTTCTTGCATCAAAGATTTCACACTGAATCAACTCTCAAAAATCTTCCAGAAAAACCAAGTTTGTACAAGCTTCTAAGAATAGTTTTTCTCAAACTTTGCAACTGGGAGAGGTGTGGACTTCAACTCCCAGAATTCCCTAGCCAATTTTGCTGCAAGGTCGCTGTAGAAGACTACGAGACTGAATGCCATCCTCACCTTGGGGGACAAATTACATTGGAAGAAGCTGCTAATGAGAATGTCAATTGTTGACATCTCTCCCATCATAGGAGAAAATATTTATTAAGTGTCTTCTTTCTACTCAAAAGTCTCTTTGGGGTGAAATGGTCTTTTAGCCATCTAGGTCAGAGCTATATAAAGTTGGTCAAGGTCTTATGAGTTGTATTAACACCTCTTTGATTTAAGCTGTAGGGATCAAAGGGATTTGTAGGTGCATTTAGTGACTGATGTGAGTGTGTTGTAGTCAGAGTGATTTGAAAGCTGTATTTCATGTAGTCCATTGTCAAATACGATTATTGAAAATGAAATCCATCCTTTCTTCCTCCCTCCCTTCTTTCCTCCTTTTCTATCTTCTCTCTCATTTCCCTTCTTTCCTTTTCTATCTTCCTTCCTCTTTTATTTCTTTTCTTTTATTTCCTTCCTTCCCTTTTTCTACCTTTTTCCCTCTCTCGCCTTTCTTTCTTTCTTGCTTCCTCTTTTCTATCTTCTTTCCTCTCTCCCTCCTCCCTCCCCCCTTCTTTCCTTCCTCTTTTCTATCTTCTCATCTCCCTTCTTTCCTTTTCTATCTTCTTCTTTGATCTTCCATCCTCCCTCCGTTCCTTTCTCCGCCTTCTCTCCTTCTTTCCTCTCTCCCTCCCTCAGAGGTTGGTTTGCTTGTTCTAGCCCTGGACTAAATTCTATTTTTGGGGTTCCTGTTGGGTAGGGAGCCTGCTGTGGATTCACTCCAGGGATGCAGCCAATAGGTCTAGCATTTTATGTTCAATTTCATAGCATGGATTCTTTCTTCTTCCAATCCTCTTAATTTCACAATCTTTCCTGGGCCACACAATTCTTTGATCTGTCTGACACCCCACAAGTTCTTTGAGAATCATCTCCCAAACATGAACAGGAAGCATTTGCAGGGGGTAGCTGTATCACTCTGATTCAGCAAAAACCACATCTTAGGGCCCCTTAAAGAGCGAAGTAAATATTTGTGGATTACAGTCCGTAAATCTTTATCTGAGGCATTTTGGTAAATCTTTATCTGAGGCATTTTGGCAGTGTTTGCAGAAAATAAATAATTCCAGCGGATAAACATTTGTCTGGAGGCACTTTTTAGTGTCTCGAGAGCTACCTTAAAAAAAGAAAAACACTGTAATAATCTCAAAAAACGCTTTGAAGATAAGCCTCATTACCCCTGTAAAGATATTTTTTTTAAAAAAACAAAGAAGGTGCTCTGGGCTGCTCTGTAATACGTATATCTCATTTGGAGATACCTTAAAAAGAATTCATTGTTACAGGCACATTGTCTGTGGCTTTGATTGGAATTAATGTTACGCCATCTGTCCATTAATAGAAATGCTCAAGAGTGTTCTCTTGCAGGTCTGATCAGCAGAATTAAAACTGTACTCTGCAAATAAATTAGCCATTAAAAAAGGAGAAAGGGCAGCGGTGAAGTTCTTCACGTAATCCATTGTGGGGAAATTAACATTTCATAGCTCAGCAGATCAAATAGCCTGCAGTAGAAAAATGACCTTATGCAGCAGAAGAAAATCATCAGGAAAAATGGTGGGTTTCCTTAGTTTGGTAAGGCCACGCTTGGAATACAGCATCCAGTTTTGGTCGCCACAATGTAAACAAAAAAAAAAAAGATGTTAAGACTCTAGGAAAGAGAAGAGCAGCAAAGAGTATTAGGGGACTGGTGGCTAAAACATATAAAGAACGGTTGCAGGAACTGGGTATATCTAGTCTAATGAAAAGAAGGACTGGGGGGTGGGGGGACATAACAGTGTTCCGATATTCAGTATGAAGAGGGAAGTCAAGCTATTCTCCAAAGCGCTTGAAGGCAACACAAGAAGCCATGGAGATAAACTAGCCAAGAAGAGATGCAACCTAGAACTAAGGAGAAATTTTCTGACAGAATGATTGATCGGTGGAACAACTTGCTATCAGAAGTTGTGGGTGCTCCAACACTGGAGGTTTAAAAGAAATGATTGGACATCCATTTGTCTGGAATGGTACATATATATCATATAACACATATTGCATTTCTCATTAAGTTAAAATCTAGCTGACTTGTTTGAAGTTGAGTCTGTTGTGGTAAAGCAGTTAGCCATGTTGTCTCTTCCAACATTGAAGTCTTTTTGTGGCTGTTTTTTTTTTTTCCTTTCTCATCTGTACCATAGATTCGATTTTCTCTGCATGCCGATTTTCCATCCTCGATATAAGAGAGAATTTTTCCAGGAGCCGGCTAAACACCGTCCGGGACCACAGACTCGCTCCGACCTATTGCTTTCAGGGAGAGGTGAGAATTTCAGAAAGCTTGATTTCATTTAATGTCCCTGAGCACAGACGATAAAAAAATTGCAAGATCTATCTACCTTCCATCCTTCCATCCGTCCATCCGTGACAATATTTGTAGCTCAGGATTGAAATGAAGCTTGCTATTTACTTGCAAACGTTTCATTACCCTAACTAGGTAATATCATCAGTGCTACGGTAGTACTGATGATGTTACCTAGTTAGGGTAATAAAATGTTTCCAAGGAAACAAGCAAACTCAGAGAGCACCAAGGACCCTTCATGCATTCATTCATTCTGTTCTGACCCAGCTCCCCAAACACGACAAATCCTCTGTATTTAATTCAATGATTTCTGAATTAGGAGCTCCAGCAGCCCCAGCAAAATGTTTCTCTCTCGCTGCAGGCTAACAAGTCTGTCCGGCAGATGAATAGTTGTCTGCCACACCTATTCATCTCTGCTCTGCTCCCTGCCTTTTATCCCCAGCTAGAGTGGGGCTTCGCTAGCAGCAATGACTCTCCCGTCCCGAGGACCAGCCCATAGATTTCCACTGCTCTCCTCTCCTCTGCCTTCTGTGCATCCGCGCGACAGGCACTGGACCCAGCTGTTCCTCCTCTTCCTCATCAGCCACCTCCAGACCTGGGGGCTGTTGACTCTCCATATGAGGGCTGATGGACGGCCCAGGCTCCGCCTCTGTCTCTCTTTTTCTCTGCCAGCTGCATTCCCTCTTCCCTCTCGGACCCCTCAGGTTGCTGATGCTGGCCTTGACTCCCACACCTCCTCCTCCTTCTCTTTGGCTACTGGAGGGGCTGGTGGCTGACAGGCCAGAACTCATTCATTCATTCATTCATTCATTCATTCATTCATTCATTCATTCAACCCTAAACCCTCCCCCCCCAACACATCTGGAGACTTGCATGCCTCCTTAAAGCATTTGTGTTTTTCTAACTTCACTTATGCATAATCCTGGCCTGTTTGCGCTACCTCAAACAAAAGAAAACAAAATGAGAAAATGATGGGATTGCTTAATTCCTGGTGAATTTTTTTTATAAAGTTTTATTAACTTTCTACTATTACATTTAGTTAGTGCTTAATAAACATCGTGCTGTCTGGGTTATTTTGTTTGCTTAACAATACAAATTATATTCCTAATCTTTATCCCTTTTTTCCAGCCGTTGATGAAATGAATTCCACGTTTGGTAGTATTTTGTATTTTATTTCTGTTTAATCTTCAATGTAAGTCTGTCCATTTCTGCACAGTCAAATTTCTTAATTATCTCTTCATCTAGTATTGTTTCTTCATTTTTCCAATGCTGTGCAAATACAATCCTTGCTGCTGTTAGTACATGTAAATTAAATATATACTTTGTTTATTAAACATATGGTACTGTACCTAATTAAAATAAATAGTTCAGGTTTAAGATCCACATGTTTTCCTGACATCTTTTCTAGCCATGTGTGTATTTTTGTCAATTCCTGTGACTCCTTAATTCCATCTTGTTCAGCACAGAAATTATTATTTGTCATTATAATTTTTTTGAACCTGATTCGGGTGGTTTTTATCTGTATGATTCTGACTGCTAAACCAACTCCTGTGTTTGTGTGAACACTCACAATATCTTGCTCCTCCTTAGACTGGAATACACTGATTGTTGGAAAACTGTCTCCATGGATCCGGGCAGATTCCAAACTGGAGAAAGTTCGCAGAAATTCAGAGATGGTGAGTGACCTTGGCAAGGGAAGAACTATCAGTGGTACTTTAGTAATGTAGAAATATTTTTGTTATGGTTGCAACAAGGAATGAAGAATAATCTTTGAGATTATCAGTTCCAGAATGCTTGGGAAAGGATAGAGACATGTTGTAATCTGTTTGGAATTAATTTGTCCTATTCTATTCCTATTCTATTCCATTCCATTCTATTCTATTCTCTAGTCTATTCCCATTCCATATTTTCTATTCTATTCTATTCTATTCTATTCTATTCTATTCTATTCTATTCTATTCTCTATTCATTCCATTCCAAATTTTCTTTTTCCTTTTCCATTCCATTCCACTCTACTTCACTCTATTTTCTATGCTATTCTATCTTTTCATTCCTATCCCTATTCTATTTAGGACCAGTCCCTTAATGACTGTTTGAAGTTATGACACCAAAAATGGGACTTGTGACCCGGTTTCAAAGTCCCATCTCCTCACACACACACACACCTACGGTCACGTGAACTGTGATTTGGACGCTCGGTAACTGGCCAGCATTGATGGCTGTTTGCATTGCCCCCGCGATCACACGAACTCAATGTAGATTTTTGCTATAAACTAGCATTTATTTCCAGTTTCTGGCACCAAGCCGCTTCTTGACCAGAGTGGTTAAGTGAATCACTACAGTTAGTAACAATGGCCATTAAGTGAATCTGGCTTCTCTATAGACTTTGCTTGTTCAAAGGTTTCAAAAGGTGATCATATGACCTTGGGTCACAGCAGTGGTCATAAGTATGTGTGGTGACCCGGGCACAAAGGCAACACAGTCACATAAGTAAGAAAAGTCTCTTTAAAACTTCCAACTTTGTCCCCAATGTCCAGTTAACTTCAGCTGGAGAAAAAACTCTCCCAAGAACAGTTTTTAAGTGGAGGAAATTCAGTCCGAAAACAAAGTATATACAAACTGTAAATAAAAATCCACAAACCATGCTGCAGCAATTAATTAGATAGGGCAGGATAAGGAATTGCAGACTTCAAAAGCCAACAAAACACACAGAGTTGGGAAGATGCCAGGAACCCAGATAAGCCTCGACAAAACAAGATAAAATACGATTTTTTCCCAACAGGTTGCTGTGTGCAAACTCCCTTTTTAAACACTGTGTTCCCAGCTGCAGCTAATGAAGGGAATCAGGGCCCTTTCCTTCCCCATAAGCCATGCAACTCACGTTGCTCCCTTCTCCGTTCCTCCCTGTGTGCCCTAGGATGAAGAGGGGGTGGGCCTGTATCTTCCTCTGAATTCCCTCTGCCTTGCTCTACCTTATCCCTGCTTTGCTCAGCCAGACTATGCCCTTCCCCAGTTTCTTCCACAGCCAACAGAGCCACACTCCCACTCCCTGTCATTTGCTCGGCCTTCCCCTCTCAGATTCCGACAAGGGCATGACAGTATGGGTCAGTTGCCAAGCAACTGAATTTTGATCACATGGCCACAGGGATGCTGCAACTGTCGTAAGTGTGAAAAACGGTCGTAAGTGTCTTTTTTTTTTAGTGCTGTTGTAACTTCGAACATTCGCTAAACAAACGGTTACAAATCGAGGACTGTCTGTACAGAGAGTAAGACAAGGACTGCAAGCTGTAATCTTAATATCTGTGGTTTTTGTTTTTTTGTTGCAGGCCATGTTGGAGGAGCTAAATTTTGGGGGCTATTTAGGGCTCCCCGCATTCCTGATTCCCTTGACCCAGGCCGACAATCCCAACCTGGCACGTGTTTTGTGTAACCACATCAATACCGGCCACCACACTTCCATGGTACGTCCAGCAGATATATCTCATCTTCTCATCTTCTATATTTCAACACAACTCGAGAGCCACACAATGCATCTGGTCCCTGAGCCAGTAACATCACTTCCATGACGCCTCCCTTATTTGTATCTACCTTATTTTCTCTTCTCACCAAGCAAAAGCAGAGATGATTTTCCAAAGAAATAATTTCAAGTGACCTGATAATTACTCTTAGACAGAAAAACAAAACCTCTCCCCCTGCCACTCCTGGTTAGCCAAATAGGTTTGAGGAAGAATTGAGTGACCTCAAGTAAATGAAAACTATAAATTGAGTATTGTACTGAACTTCACGAAATAGCAGCCAGTTTTAGGGCTGGCAAATATTAGTTCCCCACACACAATGTTGTTGTTCGTCATTTAATGACCCCGTAATCCCTTGTGGGGTGGAGTCGGGGCAACTGAATGGAGCTGAGTGTTTACTGACTGGATGCCCTTCCTGTTGCAAATGCAGAGTTTTGTTCATCAGATATATTCTCATTGCTTCCAGAGAGAGAAATATCTGCCTCTATCTAGAATTTCCTGACATTTAGAACAATTAAATCAGTGGAACGATTTGCCTCCAGAAGTTGTGGGTGCTCCAACCCTGGAAGTTTTTAAAAAAGAGATTGGACAATCATTTGTATGAAATGGTGTAGAGCCTCCTGCCTGAGCAGGGGTTGGACTAGAAGACCTCCAAGGCCCCTTCCAACTCTGATTCTCCACATTATTCAGACGTGTAAACATATCCACTGTAGACTTAGTGCCTGGGTCAATTTTGGGACCCCAACCCCTTTTTTCCCCTTTCTCCCCTGTGCCAGTTCTGGATGCGAGTCCCACTGTTGGATCCAGAAGACATGAGGGATGATGTGTTTGAAAACGAGGCTGTGCCGGGCATGGAAGACGAGTCCGCAGGTGAAGAGAAGACTTGGCAGTGGTGAGTGATAAATTTGGCGGATGTTTGAAATACGGGGATGAAATTGAACGGTGAAAAACATAGGTTTCTCCAGTGGGTTTTGAGTAGTTTACTTAGTTGTAGAGATAGACCTCGGCTTACTGACCACCAGTGGGAAAAGAATGTCTGTTGTTAAGTGAGGCATTTGTTCTGTGAATCTTGCCCCATTTTATGACTTTTCTGGCCACCATGATTAAGTGAATCACTGCAGTTAGTCTCACGGTTGTTATGTGAATCTGGCTTCCTCACCGACTTTGCCTGTCACAAGGTCGCGGAAGGGAACACCGTCGTAAGTATGAACCATTTACAAAGCATCTGATTTTTGATCACATGACCACAGGGATGCCACCACGGTCGCTAAGTGTGAAAAACGGTCACAAGTCACTTGTTTTCAGTGCCGTTGTCAAGTTGAACGGTCACTGTTACAGTTTTATGACTTCTTTTTGGCACGGTTGTTAAGTGAATCACTCTGGGTTGTTAAGCGAATCACACCGTTGTTAAGCGAATCCAGCTTCCCCTCACTGAATTTCCTTGTTGAAAGCTATCTAGGGAGGTCGCAAACGCCGAACCTATAAGCCCGGAAAGATGCAACCGTGGTAAATACAGGTAGTCCTCAACTTACAGCGGTTCACTTAGTGACCATTCGAAGTTATGACGGCACAGAAAAAAGTGACCGGTGACCGTTTTTCACGTGACCATCAAAGCATCCCCTTGGTCACGTGGTTTATATTTGAATGTTTGCCAACCAACTCGTGCATATGACGGTCGCCGCATTCCGGGGTCCCACGATCCTCTTTTTGCGACCTTCCGACAAGCAAAGTCAGCGGGGAAGCCGGATTCACTTAATGGCCACGTTAACTCATTGAACAGCTGTAGCGATTCAGTTAACCAACGTGGCAAGAAAACGTCGTAACATCGGGCAAGGTTCGCTTAACAAATTTCTCACTCCGCACCATAACATTTCAGTTGCGGTCATAAGGCAAGGATTACCTGTAGGGGCCCATTGCCAAGCGCCTGAATTTAGATCGTGCGATTGTGAGGAGCGCTGCGACAATCGTAAGTACACGGACCAACTGTGAGTTACTTTTTTTTAGTGCCGTCGTAAATTGGAATGGTTAGGACTAGTTATAAATCAGGGACTGCCTGCATTCCTAGGAATGCGTTTTGTTGGAGCAGAATTCAGTTAATTCACTACTATAATAATTTGTCTCGAGAGAAAAGCCAGTCAAATGCGGCCCTAGGTTATTCTCTTCAAACCCACCGCTTCCTATTTTGACAGCGCAGCTAGTCTTCGGATTCCAATAGTTCATTTAGCAACGGTTCGAAGCTACAACGGCACTGAAAAAAAGTGACTTAGGATCATTTGTCACACTTAACAATGGTCGCAGCATGGCCCATGTTCTCCTCCTCAACATGGCGCCTGACTTATAATTGTGACAGTCCCGGAGGTCACACGATCCCTTTTCGCGACCTCTGAACAAGCAAAAGTCAACGGGGAATCCAAATTTCCTTAACAACCGTGCAGCTCCCTTAGCCACTGCAGTGATTCACTTAACACAGGTCGTAAAATGGGGCAAAACTCGCTTCACAGACGTCTCACTCAGCCGCCGAAATTTCGGGCTGCGTTGTGGCCATAAGCCGAGAACTTCTTTTATTTATTCTTGAGCGTTTCCTCCGTCAGAGAAAATCGGTGCTCCTTTTTTGGCAGCTTAAAAGGAAACCAAACAACAACAGCAAAAATAAAAATAAAAATCTGTTACTATTGTGAAGATGTTAAGTGGGGATTGCTTCCTCCACGTTGTGAGTCATCTCCTGGCAATTGCACACCCTGCCTGCTGATTTTGAGATCCACAATTAGCAAAGGGAGAGGAAGGGAAGAGGGGGTGGATAACTTAGAGCAGGGATTTCATTGAGGGCCGCATCAGGGTTGTGTTTGACCTCCGGGGGCCGGGGTGGACGTGGCCAGTTCGATGTCACTCGTGTCAGGGCGCCTGTGGCGGCCCAAGTGCTCTGCCAACGAAAACAGAGCACGGCAGGGCCACATGCGGCTGCAACAACCTCCTACAACCCTTTGCAACGAAAACGGAGCTTGGGATAGCCACATGCAGCCCTCCCGAGCTGCGTTTTCGCTGGCAGTGGCACCGCAGGCTGGTCCTTCACTTTTTCCAGGGCGGCTCTGCAGGCCAGATCTAAGCACTGTGTGGGCCGCATCTGGCCCACGGGCCTTGAGTTTGAGACCCATAGAGGAAGAGGTGGGCAGACGCTGGTTTTCCAGCCTGCCCCCAAATTAGCTTTCTTTCTTTTCACAGGTGGCACAACTTCCGAACACTGTGCGACTACAATAAGCGTGTGGCTGTGGGTAAGTGCCAATTTCGATGCTCCCGGGCTCCATTCTGATCCCTCCCGTTGATAAATCTTTCCTGTCCCTTCTTGGCAGCACTGGAGGTTGGCCCAGACTTGCCATCCAATCACGTCATTGACCGCTGGCTGGGCGAGCCAATCAAAGCAGCCGTTCTACCCACTAGCATCTTCTTAACCAATAAGAAAGGCTTCCCAGTGCTTTCCAAAATGCATCAGCGTCTCATCTTTCGCTTGCTTAAAGTAAGTCCTTCTCTCTCTCTCTCTCTCTTTCTCTCTCTCTTCTGTTTGGGTTGGTCCTCCGGAGCTTTGTTATTGGCTGCAGAGGCCTTCAGGAAAGCCTTGCTGGCCACAGAAGCAGCAGCTCCTGAAGGCCTCTGATAGCAAAAAGGAGGCCAGTGGGCGACGCATGCAAGTGAGGTTAGTCAATGGAGGACTTCCCCCCAAAATAAGACCTGGTGCCTTTTTTGGTGGGAAAAAAAGTATAAAACAGGATCTTATTTTCGGGGAAACACGGGACATACATACACATAATAGGTGTATGTACACACACACGCTGTTCTGACCCAAACCTTGTTCCAAGGAAACAAACACGAAACAGAGGTAACAGCAAAATGATTCTTTACGAATTCTGTTCCTTCACAGTTAAAAGACTGTTTCAAACTAATTGTCTCTCTTAAGAACCAGCCTTGCCAAGTTATGCAAAGCTGCCAAGTTACTAAGAAATATTTCAAACACAAAGGATCTCCAAACACACCAATCAAGATACTCCGAACGTCTACAAGTCTTGAGTACAAAATTTTCTTTGCTTCCTGCAAAGAACTCCGGTTTCTCAGCTGGCTTTTATCTCTTAAGGGAGGGGCCATTATCTTGCAGCTGAGTCGCCCGTGCTGCTGCAGTTGCTCTTTTCTTCGAGTAGCCCTGCGCACATGCACACTGGTCACAGGCTCCTCAGGGACCTCTTCATCACTGCTGCCAGCCTTCACAGTCTCCGAAGGCAACATTCCACTCCCTGAGGATTCTGGCCCCATCCGTGCCTCACACGCAGGCCCCTCATCTGAGTCCTCGCTCTCCGAGACCTCATCCGTCTGCACCTGCTGCTGGCGAACCACAACACACACACACACACCGTGACTCTCTTGCCAGAAACTGCATTCAGACGTCTCAGGTTAACCCCTGTTTTATTTCTCCTCTCCTTCAGCTTGAGGTGCAGTTCATCATCACCGGAGCCCATCACCATCCAGAAAAGGAATTCTGCTCCTACCTGCAATACTTGGAGTATCTCAGTCAGAATCGTCCACCTCCTTCTGCTTATGAGCTTTTCGCCAAAGGTTATGAAGATTACCTACAGTCTCCATTGCAGGTGAGTCTTCTCTTCCTGAGGGTGTTGGACTGAACCTCAAAAAGATTTGGGGTCCGGAATGTCTTTTAACTACAGGTAGTCCTGCCCTGACGGCCGCAAGTGGATCCATGGCGTCTGTCACTAAACGAGACAATTGGGTGAATTTTGCCACATTTTGCAATCTTCCTTAACCGCGTTATGTCTAGTTTAATGAAAAAGAAGAATTAGGGGGGACATGATAGCAGTCTTCCATTATTTGAGGGGCTGCCACAAAGAAGAGTGGGTGTCAATCTATTCTCCAAAACTCCCGAAGGCAGGACAAGAAGCAACGGATGGAAACTCAACAAGGACAGAAGCAGCCTAGAACTAAGGAATTTCCTGACATTGAGAATGATTAACCAGTGGAACTGCTTGCCACCAGAAGTTGTGTGGGTGCTCCAACACTGGAGGTTTTTAAGCAGATTTTAAAGTAGTTTTTAAGAGATTGAACATCCATTTGTCTGAGACGGTAGATGACCTCCTTCTTGTGCAGGGGGTTGGTCCCTTCCTACTCCATTTCTCTGTTACTTCTTTTCCTGGTTGCTAAATGACTCACTGCTACCGTTGTTAAATTAGCCAGTGAATCTGGCTTCCCCATTGATTTTCCTTATCAGAAGATTGCGTGACCTCAGGATATTGCACCTGTTGTAAATGTGGGTCAGTTGCTAATGTCTGAATTTTTATCACATCACTGTGGGAACACTGCAATGGTTATAAGAGTAAGAACGGACATAAATTATTTTTTTTCAGTGCTGTAACTTTGAACAGTCACTCAACAAATGGTTGTATATGGAGAACTACCTGAATACTGAATGATCTGAAATATTGATGGGGATTGCATGTTTTGGCTCTCGGAGAAATTGAATTCCCCTGTTGTGCTCTGGCCATTTGTTTCTTGGCTGCTCTGGTTTATTCTGGGTTCAAATTCTTCTCCTTGGTTCTTGCTCCCAACAGCCCCTGATGGACAACCTGGAATCCCAGACCTATGAAGTCTTTGAGAAAGATCCTATCAAATACTCCCAGTACCAACAGGTCAGTTGGCAAGGGGTACAGGTGAGGGGCGTTTGCTGAAATAATGAAAGGTATATAAGACAGGGGTGAAGCATTAAATTAGTGGTTCCCAAGGTCGGTGGTACCGCCCCCTGTGGGGGCGGTGGGATGTCTTAGGGGGGCGCTGAGAGGCAAGGGGGCCAGCAGGGGGGCACTAAGAGGCGGGCAGGGGGGCTTTCGAGGCGCTGGCCCTGTAGGTTCACTTATTGACTAGCACCACTGCGGAGCCGGCGCCTCCAATGCGGAAGCGGTGGCACGTTATGTGTCGCTGCTGCCACATTCGATGCGCCGCCCCCCTGCCGCCTCTTAGCACCCCTCTGCTGGCCCCCTTGGGGATGCTAAGAGGCGGCAGGGGGGCGTTCGAGGCGCCAGCCCTGCAGGTTCACCCATTGACTAGTAATGCTCCGGAACCGGTGCCTCGAATGCGGCAGCATGTTGGGAAAAGCCGCCGCTTTCCCAAAGTGCCGTTGCTGTCACATTCTGTCTGTCTGCCTGTCCGTCAGTCCATCCAAAAGGTCTGTCTGTTTGCCTGCCTGCCTGCCTGTCTCTCTCTCTCTCTCTCTATCCATCCATCCATTCATCCATGTTCGAAGCGCCAGCCCCGCAGGCACATCAGGAAAATTGAACAAAGCCAGTCTGAGAGGGAGGGAGGGAAGGAGGGAGGGAGAGAGAGAAAAGAGAGAGATGCATCAGATGCCTCTAGTTTAGACTGAGGCCCTTTTCCACATTGAAACCTCTTTGGCTTCTATTAAAGGTTTTGTGGACGAAACTTGTTCAAGACTATCAGAAGCTCCTATATTTTGTTGAGGCTTTAAACAGGATCCATTGGACCAGATCTCCACCCTAAAAATTACTTTTCCCCAATGTATTATAGTGCCAATTTTGAAGAAGGCAAAACCAAAATGTACTGGTAAATTACAAGGAGAACACACACACACTCCCTTCTTCACCTGCTGGAGCAGGTGATTGGACTAGAATAGATATCTCATTATCTTTCTCCTCCCTCTCTCACTCCTTTATTTCTTTTTCTTTCTGTCCCTTCCTTCCATCCCCCCTTCTTTGTCCCTTTTTCTTTCTTTCCCTTTTCTCTTTCTTTTCTTCCTCTCTCTCTCTCTTTTCTCTCTCTCTTTCCCTCTCTCAGGCTCACCCCTTTAAATCAGGGGTTGCCAACCTTTTGGACCTCAGGGACCACCAAACTCATAATTTTAAATTCCGGAGACCACTAATACGAATTTTGACTGACGGTGGCTTTCTGGCATTGGTGGGAGAGAGAGAGAGAGATCTGATCCAACCTTTCTCTCTCCCTCTCTCTCACACACACAGGCAGGGGTGGGATTTAGATCCCTGATCTAAAGCAGTCAAAACTCCAAAAACAAGTCAAGTAGCTCTGGGGAGGCCAGGCATAAATTAGAACGCTTGCTAACAACTGGCCATTAAGTAAGGATCACTTGTATTTGGTTTGCCAGTCACCTGGCCACGCCCACCCAGTCACATGACCAGCAAGCCATGCTCACCTAGTCACATGTCCAGCAAGACACACCTTCAAATTAGGCCACACCCACAGAAATTTGAATCCCACCCCAAGTTGGGGAGCACCGAGGATGAGTTTGTAGCACCAAGGGGATGGTGGACCGAAAAAGTTTGGGAGCCACTGCATTAAATACAGGTGTGGCTGATGACTGAGAGAAGACAGGATCAGGATCTGGGGATAAGGAGCAAGGAGAGTTTGATCCAGTGGTTAAGGCATCAGGCTAGAAACCAGAGACTTGAGTTGTGACCAAGATGAAAGCCACTTAGATGACTTTGAGCCAATCAACAGGAGATGGTGAATTCTAGGTCCGCCTTAGACATGAAACAGCTGGGTGACTTTGGGATAATTACCAGGAGACAGTGAAAGCTGGCTGGATGACTTTGAGCCAATAAGTAGGTGACGGTGAGTTCTAGTGGGCCAATCACCAGGAAAGAAAAATTGTAGTCCTGCCTTAGGCATGAATGCCAGCTGGGTGACTGGGCTGGTTACCAGGAGACTGGGACTTATAATTCTGTCTCAGGCATGAAATATGGCTGGGTGATTTTGGGCCAATCACCAGGAGACAATCAGTTGTAGTCCCACCTTAGGCATGGAGCACAGCTGGGTGACTTTGGGCCGATCACTAGGTGGCTGTGAGTTTTAGTCCTGCCTTAGACATGAAAATTGGCTGAGTGACTTTGGGCAAATCAGGTGTCTCTGAATTCTAGCCCTGTATTAGGCATGGAACACTGCTGGGTAACTTTGAGCCAATCACCAGGAGACGGTGAGTTCTAGTCCTGCCTTAGACCTGAAAGCAAGGCTGGATGATTTTGGCCAATCACCAGGAGTTGATGGGTTGTAGTCCCACCTTAGGCATGAAAGTTGGCTGGATGACTTTGAGCCAATCACTAGGTGACTGAATTCAGTCCTGCCTTAGGCCCGAAAGCTGGCTGGGTGGCTTTGGGCTTCTCCCATTCTCTCAGCTCAACCCACCCTCACAGGGTTGTTGTTATGGGGACAATAACAGGAATTTTGGTTCTGCTTTTGGTTATTTGTAAAAATAATATAGGCAAGGTACAATTAAATAAACAGGCTAGCTTGTTGAAGGTTCACTAAGATTTGGAGAGATGCTAGAAATGGGGGGGCAGGCCATACAGGCAGTCCCTGACATATGACCACAATTGAGCCCAAAATTTCTGTTGTTATGTGAGACATATTTTAAAGTGAGTTTTACCCCATTTTACAACCTTTCTTCCCACGGCTGTTAAGTGAATCCCTGTTGTTGATAAGTTAATAACCCGGTCGTTAAGTGAATTTGGCTTCCTCATTGACATTGCTTGTCAGAAGGTCGCGAAAGGGGATCACGTGACCTCGGAGCACAGCAACGATTGTAAGTACGAACCAGCTGCCGAGCGTCTGAATTTTCATGATATGATCACGGGGATGCTGTGATGGTTGTTAAGTGTGACATACGATCCTAAGTCACTTTTTTTCAGTGCTGTTGTAGCTTGGAACCATCGCTAAATGAACTGTTGTAAGTCGAGGACTAGCTGTGTTGTCAAATAGGAAGAGGTAGGTTTGAAGAGAATAACCTAGGGCCGCATTTGACTGGTTCATCTCTTGAGATAAATTATTATAGTGGTGAATTAATTGAATTCTGCTCCAACAAAACGCATTCCTAGTGAACCCCAGGTAGTCCTCGACTTACAACAATCTCATTAGCGACCGTTCGAAGTTACAACTACCTGTATAGTTAGTCCACGGCTTACAACAGTTCGCTTAGTGACCGTTTAAAGTTACAATGGCACACAAAAAAACTGACTTACGGCCATTTTTCACACTTAATGACTGTTGCAGCATCCTCGGGGTCTGGTGATCAGATTTGAGAAGCTCATCAGCTGACTCATATATATGACGGTCACAGCATCCCACAGATCAGGCGTCCCCTTTTCTGACCAGCAAAGTCAATGGGGTTCACTTAACCATCGTGTGGCTAACTTAACAACGGCAGGGATTCACTTCCCAATTGGGGCAAAAAAAGAAAGGTCATAAAATGGAGCAAAACAGACTTAACAAATGTTTTGCTTCATGAGAGAAATTTTGGGGCTCTGTTGTGGTAGTAAGTCGAGGAATAGCTATCAGAAATATTTTAAGTTTGGTGGTTTCCTTCGTTTGATGTCTATGGAGATTCTTGTTCATCAGGTCATGGTTGTCCCAAAAGTGCTTTTTTTCAAGAGGCGACTGGACTTTCTGGTTTTTCTTTGAAGATGTTTCGCTTCTCCTCCAAGAAGCTGCTTCAGCTCTGACAGGATGGTGGGGAACGGAAAGATTTATTCTCCTTGCAGACAACTAGTCACTTGCATCCTTTCGGAGGGTTGTTGAGGCCACCTGTTGTTATTCTGTTATTCTGAGCCATAGGCAGATCTGTACATTGGGTAAACAAAGCAGCCACTTTCTAGCCACATGGCACAGCAAAGAAGAACCAACCCATCAGGACAAGATTCAGCAGTCCACCTGCGTTTAAAGGACAACGGCCATTCTTTTGAAATCAATAAAGTCCACATTTTGGACGGAGAGGACTGCTGGGTTGAAAGAGGGGTCAAAGAGACCATCTTTGTCCAAATTGAACGGCCCTCTCTCCACAGAGGGGGAGGGATACGGCATCCTCTATCTCTGGTCTAAAACACAGCCCTTTCAACAGTTCCAAGAAGGCTCCACACCCTTTTGCACCACTCAGGTGACCCTGAGGTCACAGACGAACCTCCAAGTGGCTTCAATGACTCTCTAAAAAAGATGCAAATGACCAGCTGTCTGCAAGGAGGATAAATCCTTCCTCAGAGCTGAAGAAACCTCTTGGATTAGAAGTGAAACTTCTTCAAAAGAAAAATCAGTAAGTCCAGTTGCCGCTTGGGAAAAGCACCTCTGGGTTTCCTTTGCTTGTTCTAGACGGGGAAAACTTACGTTGTCGTGTGTGTTGCTTCTCTCTGTTCAGGCAATCTACAAGTGCCTCTTGGACCGTGTTCCCGACGAGGAGAAAGATACTAATGTCCAGTGAGTAGGAACTCCAACATGGAGGGGAGGGGTGTGTGGGGGAGGGGCCACAATCCGTGGACGCAGATTGAGAAAAGTTGCAAGATACATCTGCCTGGCTCTTTGCTGCATTGCAATCTCCCTAGAAAAGTGTACCTGGTAGTCCTCGGCTTACAACCGTCGTAGAGCCTGCCCATCACAGGTGATGGTTGAAAAGCTGTCAAATTTTACAACCTTTTTGCAGTGGTCATTAAGCAAAGCCGCAACCATTAAGCCAAACGCTACCGGGGTCCATTGAACCAGTGGTTTGTTGTGGACCGGTTTTGCCGAAAACCATAGTTTTAACAAACCATGTTAATATGCAGTCATGTAATACCTCCCCCCCCCAGCAAATGCTGTAAAAGCGGGCCAGTTGCCGAGCAACAGGGTTGTAGTCACATGACTGCAAAAGACAACCTTCAGATCTTCAAATATAAAGTCATAACTTCAAACAGTTGTTAAGCAACCGGTCGCAAGTCAAGGAGTTGACTTGAGACTGGTTGCTTAGGAACTGTTCAAAGTTACGATGGACCCACTGTGGGAGGACAACCTGTATCGGGGATGCAAGGCTATCTGTCAGTCATCCTAAGCTCCTTTCATTAGACAACATCAGGGAGCGCAGGAAGTTCTTGACCACATTGGAAAGCCCAAAATTTTGGCTGTCAAGCCAGGCAGTTGTTCATTGAGTCCTCCTCCATTTTATAATCCTTTTTTTTTTTTGCCACTGTTGTTAAGTGATTTGCTACATTTGTTAAGTGAATCACGCCTCTGTTAAGTGAATCTAGCTTTGCCGATTTGCTTGGCTTGTTAGAAGCTCCCTAGGAAAGTTGCAAATGACAATCCGGGACCCCCAGGTTGCTGCAACCAACCACCGTAAGAACATGACAGTTGTCACCCAAAGTCTAATCACATGACTATGGGGGGTGGGGGAATGCTACAATGGTCATAAGGGACAAGTGTCCCTTTTTTCCAGCACCGTTTAACTTAGAACGGTCATGAAACCGATGGTTGTAAGTCAAGGACCACCCATAATAAGCTGCGAAGTAGCCTCTCCCTCCGTTTTTACCCTTCAATTTTTTTTCCTGTAGCAAAGCAAGGATATTACAGGTATTCCTCAACTTATAGCCACTCACTTAGGGACCGTTCCAAGTTATAACGGCCCTGAAAAAGGCGATTTATGCCCGTGTTTCGCCCTGAATGACTGTCAGAGCAGCATTCCCAAAGATCATGTGATCAAAATTCGGGGTCTTGGCAACTGACTCATATTTACGATGGTTGGCAGTCCCTTTTTGCGACCTTCCCTTTTTGCGACCTTCTAACAAGCCAAGTCAACAGGGAAGCCAGATTTCCTTAACAACTGTGTGACTTGCTGAACAACGGCAATGATTTGCTTCACAACTTTGACAAGAAAGGCCGTAAAAATGGGGGGCTGTCACCGTTTCACTGAGCGAGGGAAATTTTGGACTCCATTGTTGTCCTAAGTCGAGGATTATACCCATATTCCCTCCCCGGTTATTACCGGTCTTTAGAACTGGACATCAAACCGCACAAATCCCGTACAGGATTACACAGCGGATGTCTGATCCTGAGACAAAGCCAGTTAGAAGGCAGCTTGGCGGAAACCACAATGCAGAGGTTGCCTTTATAATTATGATTAAAAGCGCATAACGAAAGGCATGGAGTGAGACCAGCCCCTCGTTCGGCTTTCGATGCTGGTCACATGGCAGGTGGGCGGGCTCTGATTGTGAGTGGAGACACACTTCCTGTCGGAGCGACAATAGCGCACTCTAGCTAGGCTCCCATGTTTTTTAGCTGGATTGCTCGCAGTGGACACCAGCTTAAACTTGGCTTAAGACAATGGCCTCTTTGTTTTTGTCGCCTCCTGATTGCGTTCCTCATTTCTCCCCTTTGCTTTTGTTCCCCCCCCCTCCAACAATTCACAGGGTGGTGATGGTATTGGGGGCCGGGAGAGGTCCTCTCGTCAACGCCTCCCTCCGAGCGGCCTGCCAGGCCAAACGACGCATCAAGATTTACGCCGTGGAGAAGAACCCCAACGCGGTGGTGACGTAAGTTGATTCCCACCTGCCGTGGACTCGTCCTTGGCATGCAGCTCTGGGCCCTATGGAGGGCAGGGTGGAAGGAATCAGCCTATGGATGTCATTGTGCATTGAAGAATCGTTATGGGAGAATTAGTTTGGTCTAGTGGTGAAGGCACCAGGCTGGAAGCCAGGATACTGGGAGTTCTAGTCCCACCTTAGACAGGAAATCCGCTGGGTGATTTGGGTTCAATCGCCATGAGACTGGGAGTTCTAGTCCCACCGTAGGCAGGAAAGCTGCTGGATGATTTGGGGTCAATCACCAGGAGACAGGAAATTCTAGTCTCGCCTTAGGCAGGAAAGCCGCTGGGTAATTAGGGGTCAATCACCAGGAGAATTCTAGTCCCGCCACAGCAATGTCTTCCCGCCGCCTTTTCCTTCAGGCTGGAGAGCTGGCAGTACGAGGAATGGGGGTCCCAGGTGACGGTGGTCTCCTGTGACATGCGCGAGTGGGAGGCCCCTGAGAAAGCGGATCTGATGGTGTCGGAACTCCTAGGCTCCTTCGCCGACAACGAGCTGTCCCCAGAGTGTCTGGATGGGGCGGAACATTGCCTCAAAGGTGAGTCAAAGGAGGCAAAACTTCTGAAAAATGACAGTTGCGGTCCAAAATATTTAAAATATTTATACATATGTAATCCTCAGCTCACAATTGAGAGCAGACTTTCCACTGCTGCGCAAGGCAATTGTTAATGTTATTTTATTTTCATTTAATTTTTAATTTTTGTTATTTTTCATTTTATGTAGTTTTTTATTTTAATTGTTTTATTATTGTGTTTATTTTTATTTATTTTATTTGATATTTATTTTACATTTTAGATTTTATTTAATTTTATGTATTTTTCATGTTTATTTAAATTTTTATATTTTCATTTTATATTATGCTGTTATTTTTTTCTTTTAATTTTGTTTTATTGTATTGTTTTTATTATATATTTCATTTTATTTTTTTACTTAGGTTATTTTTTATTTTTCATTTCACTTATTTATTTTTTCATTTTTAAATTTTATTTTATTTTGTATTTTATTTATTTTTCATTTTATGTTATTTTTTTTTGTTTTATTTTATTGTATTGTATTTTATGTTATTATTTATATTATTTATTATATATTTTTTACTTATATTATTTATTTTATTCATTTTTCATTTTATTTATTTTCTTTTTAATTAAATTTATTGACTGCCCATTTAACCACTGAGTAACTGGACAGCTTACAATCCTGACCTTTTCTGCCATGGTTCCTAAAGTGAATCACCACAATCATTAAGTGAATCACAGGATTGTTACATGAATCTTAAATGGCTCATGTGATATGTTGTTGCCGGTGTGGGGGGTTATTTTATTATGTTATTTTACTAATTTATTATTGATTCTCTTTTTTATTAGTTTTGTTTTTTGTATTGTTTGTATGTGTGTGTGTGTGTATAATCTTATAAGCTGCCTTGAATCACCTTGTGCGAATAGGCAGCAATATAAATTTGAAAATAAATAAATAATAAATAAATCTGCCTTTCCCATTGAATTTGATGGTCAGAAGCCAGCTGGCTGGGTTGCAAATCACACAAACCCGGCATGCTGCAATTGTCACAAATACATGCTTACAGTTTCCCCCCCAAAATAAGACCCTGTCTTATATTTCTTTTCCCACTAAAAAAGGCACCAGGGCTTATTTTCAGGGGAAGTCATCCACTGACTTACCTCACTTTCACATGTTGCTCCTGGCCTCCTTCTCGCTGTCAAGAGGCCTTCAGGAACTTCTTCTATGGCCGGCAAGGCTTTCCTGAAGGCCTCCGCAGGTGATAATATCTCTGGATTGATCCAAAGCTTTGTTATCATATACAGAGGCCTTCAGGAAAGCCTTGCCAGCCTTGCCTGCTGCCGAAGAAATGGGCCAGCAAGGCAGGTGTTGGGGTGTGCGAGGCCTGGCTACAACTGCCCAAAGGTAAATAATAGGGCAGCTCCACGCCCCCACCCTGACCCTAGCTTAATTTTTACCCATCCACTCTGGAGTAGGTGGGATCTTAATTATTTTGGGGGGATAGCGTTTATATTGGGTGCACGTGTAAAAATCAAGCTAGGACTTACTTTTAGGGTAGGTCGTATTTTCGGGGAAACGGGGTACTTGCTAAACACATTTTTTTAGTTTTGGTCACATGACCTTGGGATGCTGCAACAGTTGTAAGTCACTTTTTTTCAACTTTGAATGGTCCTTAAATGAATGGTTGAGGAGTACCTGTACTAAAAAAAAAAAAATGTGGTCTGCCGACTGGAAGATCTTGTTGGTTAGCTGAACCAGACAGCTAAGTCCTGTTAATAATTGTGAGTGACTTATATTTCTTTGATTTGCCCCTCTACACAGAGGGAGGGATGAGCATCCCCCATCACTATACCTCCTTCTTGGGTCCCATCTCATCCTCAAAGCTCTACAACGAAGTGCGTGCTTGTCGTGAGAAGGATCGCGATCCCGAGGTGAGGTTTCCTGTACTCTCCATCCTCCTAAAAATGTTCTTTCCTAAAAAGAAATTAGCAAAAGAATAATAGAACTCTTGATCTCTTGGGGGGGGGAAAGAAAGAAAGAAAATAGGGCTTTTCCTAACAACAGCAACAAACTAAGTATGCAATGTAGGTCAGATTTAAATTCCTAAAAATTATTTAATGTCAGATACTGTGTATATACAAATAGTTATGCAAGTTAAAATAATCTTCGGTTAAAACAATGAAGGATCTCGTGTTATATGATTACATACATGTAATCCAATGTATGCCCTTGTCATCAAATGTCCTGATTTAGATTCATCATTTAGATTTTCAGGATACCCTGAAAAGTTATTAAATTTAATCTTATTAATGATACAAAAATGAACCACCTGCAGTGTCAACCCTGAAGCTAGTCTGACTGAAGCCATCCTGGAGCTTCAGTGTTGCCACTTTTACTTTAAAAAATCAAATATATACTCCATTCTACATGTGGAAGAAAAATGATCGCAAACTTTTAATTTTGATTCTTACAAAGATAAATTGGAATCTTTCTATTTAAAAAAATGGGAATGGCATATTCCGATAGCACTGATGATGTTCCCTAGTTGGGTCATGAAGCGTCTGCAAGAAAGCAACTATGCTCAGAGAGCATCAAGGACCCCACGTGGCATTTTTAAATCTGATTCTATTCTGTTTTATTTTTATTTTTTTCCTCCCAGGCTCAATTTGAAATGCCTTACGTTGTTCGCCTTCACAACTTCCACCAGCTAGCACCCCCGAAAGCTTGTTTCTCCTTCAGACACCCCAATCCAGGTAGGAACATTTTGGAGAGCAAAATACCCATTTGATGTTATGGAAACAAGCTAAGCTAGACTGTTAGTTGTGTAGATGAGAAGAAGGCTGGCTGCACCTTTTTCTTCCTATTTTTTTTTTTTAACTGCAAAACCTGGGCTAACCCACCCACAACAAGCCATCTTCCTTTCTGTTAAAAAACAGACGGATTAAGGCTTGGATATTTTTATCCTTGTTTTCTTTCAAGCTTCTGGGTGCTCCCTCTTATCTTTGGTTTTGTCTTTTCCCTCTTGCAGACCCTCTCAAGGACAACAACCGTTACCAAACACTGGAATTCCAGGTGGATGTGAATACAGTGCTTCATGGCTTCGCCGGCTACTTTGAGACCACGTTATATGGAGACATCACACTCAGTAGGTAGAGGGAAGCCTCAGATGGGGGAGAAAGAGTCGTTATTTATTAAATGTAGATGCTGCCCATCTCGCTATCCAAAGTGACTCTGGGTGGCTTACAATGTAATAAAAGCAGAAACATAAAACTATTAAAATCAGGGGGATTAAATGCAGACTAAAAACCGAGTGGTGAGGTGGCCTAGAGATGGAGCTCTCACCTCACAATCAGGAGGCTGTAAATTCAATCCTAGGTACAGACTGCTATTTCTCTCTCTGGGCACAATGAGAATATATCTGCTGCAAAACTCCGCATTGGTGACAGGAAGGGCATCCAGCCAGTAAACACTCAGCTCAATTCAGTTGCACTGACTCCACCCCCGCAAGGGATTACAGGGTCATTAAACAAAAAAAACAGACTAAAAACCACAGGCTCAAGTGGAGAGAGAGAGAGAGAGAGTGTGTGTGTGTATGTGCCTTCTCTGACACTGCACCAACCTGCAAAGCCAGATGATAAGGCTTATCCGGAAGCCAGAAACGCGGGAGCTGTTGAAAGATTCCAAAGGGGCCCATGGCAGAAAAATCTCTTCTCTTACATCCCTTGTTATAGATTGCCTTGATGCTACTGAGTACAACATAATTCTCTCTTTCCCCCCCTTTTTCTCTCTCTCCCCATTTCCTCCTTATAGGTATTCGTCCTGAGACTCATTCACCTGGCATGTTTTCATGGTTCCCTATTTTTTTCCCCATTAAGGTAACTCTTTTGTTTAAAAATAAAATTTCCCTACATAAGAGCAAACTATCTGTTGGAAGTACTTGAGGATTTTTCATCCTCAAGGGAAATATGACAAAGCAAAATATATACAGGTAATCTTTGACTTATGACCATAATGAAGCTCAAAATTTCTGTGGTTAAGCGAGACATTCATTAAATGAGTTTTGCTCCACTTTATGACCTTGAGGACTACCTGTAGAGGGGTTTTGCATTATAAGGAAGTAAAGGCTTTGGTAGCTAGCTTTGCTCAGCTGCCGTGTCTGATTGCCTTCCGTTTCTCTTCCTAGCTCATCTTCCCCCCTTCCACCCCCACCCCGTAATTTACTTCCCCCGGTTATTCTTCCCATCTGAAATTGATTGATTAGCCCACCTTTAGCAAGACATAAAAATTTAGAGCTGTGTGGTATAAAGGAAGGCTGTTTAAGGGCAGTAAATCAATAGTCCATCTGTGAAAGTTGTAGCCAAAGAGGGCTGAGGTGACCTGGGGTTTTAAATTTCCTTCTCAGACATGGGACAGAGATAAAAAGAAAAAAAAATATTATAGGATTGTGGCCATTTGCTTGCCGGAAGCCAGCTGGGATGTTTAGAGATGGTGATCACATGACATTGGCAGAGCACGTCTCCAAATTCTGATCATGTGACCCTAGGAAAGCTGCAACAGTTGTGTGAAAACCAGTGATAAGTTACTTTTTTTTATGCCATTGTAACTTCAGATGGTCACTAAATGAATGTTTGTAAGCCGAGGGCTAACAGTATTTCTATTTGCAATTAAATCTGGGAGAAAGCTGAAATATCGAATTCTGCATTGGAATATTTTGTTTGGCCAAGTGTGATTAGCCACACAAGGAATTTGTCTCCAATGCAGAATCTCTCAGTGTACATATAAGCAACTGATGATGATGATGATGATGATTACATTGTTAAATGTTCAGTTGGCTTTCATGTTTAATGAATAAAAGAGCTGATGATAATAACAGCAACAACAACCTAGGATGCTGGCAGCAACCCGTATCAACCATTAGCGCCAGTCAGTTATATTTGTGATACATTTTTAAATGTTCAGTTGACTGAGTTTCGTGTTTAAGGAATAAAAGAGATAATAATAAATAACAAGAACAGCAACAAGAACAAGACTGCAAAGAAGCAGACGAAACCGCCAATCACATACTGAGCTGTTGCAAGACAATAGCTCAGACTGACTACAAACAACGTCACAACACAGTCGTTCAGATGGTCCACTGGAACTTGTATCACAACTACCATCTGCCTGTAGCAAAGAACTGGTGGGATCATAAGCCTGAAAAAGTGGTCGAAAATGAGCATGCAAAACTACTGTGGGACTTCCCAATACAGACTGTCAAAGTTTTGGAACACAATATCCCGGATATCACGATCGTGGAGAAGAAAAAAGTGTGGATCGTCGACATTGCCATACCTGGTGACAGCAAGAAACAACTTGAAAAAGTCACCAGATATGAGGACTTGAGAATCGAACTGCAGAGACTCTGGCATAAACCAGTGCAGGTGGTTCCAGTGGTACTCGGCACACTGGGTGCTGTGCCTAAAGATCTAGGCAAGCAAAAACAATTGGCGCTGATAAGATCCCCATTGGTCAGCTGCAGAAGGCCGCCTTACTGGGATCTGCTCGCATAATCCGCCGATACATCATGCAGCCCTAAACACTTAGGAAGTGTTCGACTAGTGATTTGTGATACGAAACGCAGCATAGTTATCTCGTTTGCTGTGTATGCTGTCATTTTTGTGTATAATAATAATAATAATAATAAATGATTGATACCTAGAATGCTGGCAGCAACCTGTATCAACCATCATGCCAGTCAATATTTGTGATACATTTTTAAATATTCAGTTGACTGAGTTTCATGTTTAATGAATAAAAGAGAATAATAAATAACAACTAACAACAATAACAAAACAGCAGCAAGAACAATGATAATGATAATACTAATATCAATACTACTATTAATACTAATACTACTAATACTAATAATATACTTGGTTGACACCGAAAAATGCTGGCAGCAACCCATATTAACCATCAGCACCAGTCAATGATATTTATGATTCATTTTTAAACATTTGATTGACTGAGTTTCATGTTTAATGAATAAAATATTATAATAATAATACCCCCAATAATGCTCTAATAAAAAAATAATAAGAACAATAAATAATAATACTACATGAGTAAATTAGATAACACTGTGAGAATTAAGTGTTCATCAGATAATTTAAAAATATCCGTGTTCCTACTACATCTTTACTCCTGTATGGAAATATGCTGACGTGACTGACTGTTCTGAACCATGCTCTTTTCCAACAAATCAAACAATCCAAAGGGAACAGAAACTTTTTAATCCTTCTGCAAAATAATTAGCCGTGATAAGCACAAGCCTTGCCAACCTGTGCGAGACTGCCAAAAGATAACAGACAATAAATAATTTGCAATACAAGAATCTTCAAATCAGGATACTGGAATGTCCACGAGGCTGGAGTTTCAAAACGTCTTTGCCTTCTGCAAAGAACGTTCGTTTCACAGCTGGCTTTTATCTTCTTGAAGGAGGGGCCATTACCTTGTAACCTTATTCCCAAGTCGCCCATGATGTTGTAGTTGCTCTTTCCTGCGAGCAATCCTGCGCGCACACATACTTAGCACAGGCTCCTCGGAAACCTCTTCATTGCTGCCAGTCCCCACAATCTCTGAAGGCAGCAGTCCACTCCCTAATTGTCCTGGCCCCTCATCTGTGTCCTCTCTGTCCTCAGCTGTCTGCTAACTACAACATTGACTCGGGGGGGGGGGGGGGTTAATATTTAGAATGATTCTGCTGTTATTAATGGTGTCCCCCTTCCTTCCCCACAGCAACCCATGAGCGTGCAGGCGGGCGAGAAGATTCAAGTGGCCTTCTGGCGTTGCAGCAACTCTAAGAAAGTGTGGTACGAGTGGGCTGTGTTTTCCCCAATGTGTTCGGTCATCCACAACACCACCGGACGTTCCTACACCATTGGACTGTAAGCAGGAATTCAGCCCATCCCCCTGTTGCTCCAGCACCGAGGCACACAAGGAAGTTTCTTCCGTTTTGCACTCGGACAAGAGAGAAAGACTTGACTTTTCTACGCAGAGTCACATGAGTCTTCAACATTTGCTGGTGCAGCTTGGGGCAGAGTCTTTGGCTTGGCTGCTTCCACCTGCCTCGATCATGTTTTTCGGTCAGTGAAATTTCAATAAAATTGTCGAAATGTGTCTCTGTCGCTGCTGCCCCAGAGAAACAAGGACTTGGAGCAGCATTTTCTTTTTGAAGGAAAAAGCTGTATAGGTTTTCTGACGGATGAGTGGGCGTCTTTATTAAACTCTTCCATATAGATAGTCCTTGACTTAGGGCCATGTGTTTACCAACTATTCTAAGTTACAACAATGATGAAAAAAGTGATGAACGGTCCTCACACTTATGATTGTCACTGGATCCTCATGGGCACAGGATCAAAATTTAGCACTTGGCAACCAGTACGTATTTATGACAGTTGCAGCATCCTGTTTGCAACCTTCCAACAAGCAAAGTCAGTGCAGGAGGCTGAACTCTAGGGGTGGGATTCTACCGGTTCTGTCTGGTTCTATAGAACCCCTTGTTAACTTTGGTAACTTTCTTTCTAACCGGTAATTAGAAGCAAGAAGCAATCTCCGTTTGTTTTTTTCTACTCTTATTACATTCTTTCCAGTATGCCTAGACTTCCTGTCTCTGGAGCTTCTGAGGCTTGGCTTTCTTAAAGGGGAAAGTTTTAAGTTTTAAAGATTTTTACACTGCTCTTGGGAGGAAATAACTTCTCTGGACTATCAGCACTTTGAAGAAATAATTGAATAATGAAGCAAAGCTTTTAGTGACAGGGAACCAAGATGAATGACATTCAGCAAGGTTTCTTGGCTAGCTAGAAAGATTGACATTCAAATGTGAGTTTACATACCGTTTCTGAGGTCTAAAACTGGTTTTTGGTGAAGGTTAATTCTGGCTTAGTGACATTTAATCCTGTGTTTAGTGATGGGATAATTTTCCCTATTCAGCTTCAACAAGCAACAGCTACTGTTGTGATTTAATTATTTGTATTGTGTTTGAATTTTTTCCTGCCTCATGGTTTCTTTTTCTATCTGGGGAGCGGGTCTTCCTCACTGCTTTAGTACTATCTGGCATTGTCCTTTTGGGGTATACTTCCAATAGGCAGGATGCAAGCTTGGCGCTTATTTTTTTTTACTACCTTTCTGGGGGGCATGTGACCTTTCCTTAAATCTGGATGATTTCCTTAGGATATCTTGTGAGGTGAGTGAGACCAGCTGGTATCTTTAAGTGGTGCAAATGGATCTAAGGATTGCTTTTCCTGGGTGTGCTTTTTCTGGAGAGCTTAGATGACCTCTTTGCTAAAGGGTTTCACTTTATGAGCAAGAGTTGGCTGCTTGATAGTTATCACTGCATTTTAACTATTTTCATTCCTCAAGGTGCTCTGGCACCCTGCCTGATTTGTAATTTTGGCTTGCAGGTATTTTTAATCTAATGATTGGTATTTAGGGCAGCTTTTTGCAAGCAAAGAAGCTTTTTGTATTTTTGTACAGGTAATCCTTGACTTACAACAATTCATTTAGTGACCATTTAAAGTTACAGTGGCACTGAAAAAAGTGACTTATGACCATTTTTCACACTTATGATCGTTGCAGCATCCCCACTGTCATGAGAGGCCAGGCGAGGAGAAGTGCCCCTTGACACGAGTGATGTCGAGTTGGCCATGCCCACCCAGTCACATGAGCACTAAGCCACACCCACCAACTAAGCCACGCCCACATAACTGGTTGTTAAAAAAACTGAATCCCACCCCTGCTGGACTTGCTTAATGATGTGCCACCAAAGGTCACAAAACTAGATGCAACTCAATTGACTGCATTGCTTAGTAACCTAAGTCCCAGTCCCAACTATGTAACGTTCAAGACTATCGTCGTGGGAGGTCCCTGCTGGTTCGGATAAGGGCCTGCTGTGCTCAGGGCGACCCCGGAACGGACCTGAGGCACCTTTGATGGCCTCGAAGATGGCGTGGAGGCTGGGAGACACACGGAGGGGCTCGGCTGAGGAGTGGTGGTGCCGATGCCCCCGTGGGCCGCTTGGATGGAGCTATGGTATCCCTCGCTTTCTTGGGGCCCCCACCGGTGGCAGAGGTGGTGGGCCTGGGGGAGGGTTTGGCTCTGCCTGTCTCTTTCCCCCCGAGGGTCCCACCGGTGGCAGAGGTGGGACGACCGGGGAGGGGCGGCATATACCCCAGCCTGACTGGACTTCAATACCCGCGGCCAGAGAACAACAGAGACTACAGACGCTCCGGGACTGCAGAGATGAGGCGGCCGGGTCCACGGACGTACCCGAGGGCAGAGCTGTGGGCCCTGAGGGATGTCCCCCTCTCCCTTAGGTGGCCTTCGAGGCTCTCTAAGATCTTCCGTAATGATGGATCCTGGGATCCGGAGCGATGGTGGGACCGGGGAAACCGGGGAAAGCATTCTAATCCAGGGGTTGTTAAATTTTTAATGGGGTTTTTTAAGGGGGAAAGATCCAGGGCGGGTGGGGGAGACAGCCCGCATGGAATTGGGGGCAGCCGGGCCGGCTTGCGCGCCTGGGGGGCCTCGGGGGTTCCCGTGTCGGGGGGGCAGACAGAGGGTGGGCAGTCGGGGGCCAATTTTATTAGCATGGTGACTGGGAGAGGTAGGTATGCCGGGGGTAGAGGGCCATATCCGGTTAGGGGATCGCGCTCCCGATGTTTACAAGCGGTGGCGCGCTCCGACCCTCCTTACCCATCCTGTAGTCCTGGTTGTCCAGAATCTCAGGCCCTGAATACCCGGCTGCTGTTGTGCAATGCCAGGTCCGTGATTAATAAGGCCCCCCTGATCCCTGAGTTGGTTCAGGAGGAGGCCGCGGACCTGGTAGGTGTCACCGAAACCTGGTTGGGCCCAGAGGGAGGTGTCCCTCTGGTTGAGATGTGCCCACCAGGTTTCCTTGCATTCCACCAGCCTAGGGCTCAGGGAAGGGGCGGTGGGGTGGCGGTGCTTATAAAGGAAGCCCTTTGTCCTAGGGAGGCCACTGTTCCTCAGACGGCTGGCTGTGAATCTCTTTTCGTGAAGTGGGGGCAAGGGGTTCAGATGGGCCTTTTGTTGACGTACCTGGCTCCCTGCCACGTCGCATCAGCCCTGCCCGGACTCCTAGAGGTGATAGCCGGGCTGGCGGTTGAGACCCCCAGGCTTTTGGTCATGGGGGATTTCAACCTGCCATCGCTCGGTGAAACCTCTGGGTTGGTCCGGGAGTTCTTGGCTTCCATGACGGCCATGGACCTGACCCAGTTAGTTTCTGCTCCCACTCACATAGGAGGACACATGCTGGACCTGATTTTTGTCTCTGGGCAGTGGTTGAATGACTGTAAATGTGGGGACTTAGTTATTACTCCCTTGTCATGGACAGATCATTCCCTCCTTAGACTGGACTTCTGTTCCGCCACCCCCCACTGCAGGGAGGCGGAGCCACTTAGATGGTTCCGCCCCAGGCGCCTAATGGACCCGGAGCGGTTCCAGAGGGAGCTTGGGCCATTTCCTGAATCTCTGGCTCTCAGCTCGCCTGGAGACCTGGTGGCCACCTGGGATGGGTTGGCCGCCGGGGCTCTAGACCGAGTTGTGCCTCTGCGACCTCTGACCCGGCACAGATCCCATTTGGCTCCGTGGTTTACGGAGGAGCTACGGGAGATGAAGTGCCGAAAAAGACGTCTAGAGGGCATTTGGAGGGCGACTCGTTCTGAATCTGACCGAACACAGGTAAGATCTTATATTAAGACTTACCTCGTGGCGATAGGGGCGGCGAAATCTTCGTATTTCTCCGCCCTTATTGCGTCAGCAGGAAATCGACCTGCCGCCCTGTTTAGAGTGACCCGCTCTCTGCTTGAACCGAGAGCGCGGGATGACCTCTTGCAGGGTAGAGCAGAGGAGTTTTCTCGATTCCTGCATGATAAAATCGCTCAGATCCGGGAGGGGCTTAACTCCAATTGGACGGTCCCGGGGGAGGTGTCCGGGGCAGGTCTTGTGAATGTTATCTGGGGAGAGTTCGACCCTGTGACCGCCGAGGGTGTGGACAGGTTGCTGGGGAGTCTGAATACCACCACCTGTTTATTGGACCCGTGCCCTTCCTGGCTGGTTTCGGCCGCCAGGGAGACGACACGAGGCTGGCTCCAGGGGATTATCAACGCTTCTTTGAGAGAGGGGTCGCTTCCTACCGCCCTGAAGACGGCGGTGGTGCGGCCCCTCCTCAAGAAGCCTTCCCTGGATCCAGCTGTTTTAAATAACTTTCGTCCAGTCTCCAACCTGCCCTTTGTGGCGAAGGTTGTTGAGAGTGTGGTGGCACGTCAGCTTCCTCAGTACCTGGAGGAAACAACTTACCTCGATCCGTTCCAATCGGGCTTCAGGCCTGGGCATAGTACTGAGACGGCATTGGTCGCGTTGGTTGATGATCTCTGGAGGGCTCGTGACAGAGGGTTCTCCTCTGTCCTGGTCCTATTAGATCTCTCGGCGGCTTTCGATACTATCGACCATAGTATCTTGTTGCGACGGTTGGAGGGATTGGGAATTGGGGGAACCGTCCTTCGATGGTTCTCCTCCTTCCTCTCCGACCGTTCGCAATTGGTGTTGGCGGGAGGGGAGAGGTCCACCTCTAGGCCCCTGGTTTGTGGGGTGCCTCAGGGGTCGGTTCTCTCCCCTCTTTTGTTCAACATCTACATGAAACCGCTGGGCGAGATCATCCGTGGTCTTGGGGTGAAGTGTCATCTCTATGCAGATGACACCCAGTTGTACATCTCCACCCCGGACCACCCCAACGATGCTGTGGGGGCTATGTCTAGGTGCCTGGAGGCCGTGCGGGACTGGATGGGCGGGAACAGGCTCCGGCTCAACCCATCCAAGACCGAGTGGCTGTGGTTTCCGGCATCCCGATATAGCCAGTTGACTCCGTCGCTGGCTATTGGGGGGGAAATTCTGCCCCCCGCAGAGAGGGCTCGCAATCTGGGAGTCCTCCTGGATGTGCGGCTGTCGCTTGAACATCATGTCGCGGCCGTCTCCAGGGGGGCATTTCATCAGATCCGTCGGATCTACCGGTTGCGGCCCTTTCTGGATCGGGACGCCTTGCGCACGGTCACTCAGGCCCTTGTCACCTCTCGCCTGGACTATTGTAATGCCCTCTACATGGGGCTCCCTGCGGGGAGCACCCGGAGACTCCAACTGGTGCAGAATGCGGCCGCGCGGGTGATTATGGGGGCGTCACGTAGCGCCCACGTGACACCTCTCCTGCGCGAGCTGCATTGGCTGCCGGTGGCTTTCCGGGTTCGCTTTAAGGTTCTGGTTCTGACCTTTAGGGCGATCCATGGCATTGGACCAGGTTACCTACAGGACCGCATCCTACCGGTGATCTCCAGCAGACCAGTGCGAGCACACAGGGAAGGCCTTCTCCGGGTTCCGTCGGCTACCATGTGTCGCCTGGCGGTCCCAAGGGGTAGGGCCTTCTCTGTGGCGGCCCCTGCCCTCTGGAATACTCTGCCACCGGAATTGCGTACCAGCATGGACCTGAGGTCCTTCAGGCGCGCGCTGAAGACCTGGCTTTTCGAGCAGGCCGGCCTGGGCTGAGAGAGGGTTTTAATTGTGTCTCCATTAATTTTAATTAGGGGGTTTTAAGGGGGTGGGGTGGGCTTTTTATTCGGCCTAATTTAATTTAATTTTTTCTTAACTTTTGTATTGTTGGGGTTTTAGATCGGCTGTACACCGCCCTGAGTCCCTAGGGAGAAGGGCGGTATAAAAGTTAAATAAATAAATAAATAAATAAATAAATAAATATCCATACATTCCATTATGCGAAACCTCATGTTCAGAGAAATGCTTACAGGCAGTCCTCTCAATTCACAACCAAAATTGAGCTCAAAATTTTGTGGTGTTAAGTGAAACATTAGTTAAGTGAGACATGCCCCATTTTATGATTTTTCTTGGCACAATTCTTAAGTGAATCTGTGATGACCCGTAACCCAAAACATACATTAAAGTCCGGTCATGCCTTCAATTTAATTTCACTGTCTTATTAGGCACAGTTTAAAGTCACAAAAGTAAATAATGAGGCAAAAGTAAACCAAAAACAAACCGCATTGACTAGAGTTCCGAAGTAAGCCATGATAATTAATCATACATTCCAGGAAGATAAGGGGTGGGGGAGTCCATGGGAAGAACGCCAACAAAGATAAACCTCTTTCAAAGAAAACACTAAATTTGACTTCAGCAATTCTGACTACGCAATTACACACTCATATACATAGCTCCCAGCTGCAAGCCACGAGGAGGATCATGGTAATCTCCTCCTGAGTAGACCTCGCTTTTCCCTGATCCTCTCCTTCCTGCGTGCCCTAGGATGGATAGGGGATGGGCCTGGATCCTCCTCTGATTGCTCAGCCGGCCTTTCCCCAGCCTCCTCCACCACCTCTGGAGCTACTCTTCCACTCCCTGTTGGCTGTTCCTCCTCTTCCTCAGAGTCTGTCTCCACCAGGGGCATGACAGAATCACTGCACTTGGTAAGTTATTAACATGGTTGTTGAATGAATCTGGGTACCCCGTTGACTTTGCTTGTCAAAAGGTCACAAAATGTGTTCATCATCCCAGGACCCTGCCACTGTCATAAATACGAGCCAGCTGCCAAAGGTCTGAATTTTGATACCATGACCATGAGGATGCTGCAATGGTCATAAGTCTCAAAAGCGATCGTGTCCCTTTTTTCAGTAACATTGTAACTTTGAACGGTCATTAAACGAACTATTGTTGAGGACTATCTACAACCTGCCAGTATGTTATACCCAAAATGGGTCCTAGCCTGGCGCCAAAACCAATACAAGACACGAGGAATGGCTTCTCCAGCTTCTTTTATTGGAATACTCCAGCAAAAGGGTCTCAGCAGCTAAAGAAACCAAGACCTCGAATGATGCACAAGCACAAATTTTATAGTTATGATTAAGGAAGTTAACACCCTAACAATCATACACTGGTTCTTTCCAACACATTTTTTTTAATTGGATTCTTCTACTTTACTCTCCTTCATACATCATATGTTTATGTTAACAAGCTTTCTTATTAAAAGAAGTGCATCTTTCACTATTATAATAAGCTAGAGGTTATCAAAGTGTATATATGTGTCCCTTAAGCATCCTTCCAGCGTGTCCTTCTGACTTGTCACTTTCTTGTTGCTTAGGCACTCGTGTCCCACCATTTGTCACACTTACCGCAGCTTCAACTTTCTGTTGTCAGCAATTCCTTTAACAAACGTTCCGGATTCCAACTTGAATCTTTCATAAGTTAGTATGGGATGAAAAAAGAGAGGAAGATTTGAACTACCTACCAGATTTAAAATTATACTTCGATGTAGAGTTTGGCCTAAATATAAAATGAGGCTCTCCCAAGTACTTTATTATCCCAAGATTTCTTTTTCTTTTTTTAGAAAAGCAATGACAATGAAAGTTTAACAAATTTTCCTAATTCCAATCTTGAGTCCTTTCAGTAAAAATCTGTAGAGATTCTCAGCCATCCAGGTCAGGGTTGTCCCAAAGGTGCTTTTTCAGGTGGCAACTGGACTTTCTTGTTTTTTCTTTGAAGAAGTTTCGCTTCTTATCCAACAAGCTTCTTCAGCTCTGACTAGAGTGTGGGGAGAGCTGAAGAAGATTTTTGGATGAGAAGCAAAACAACTGAAAATAAGGGAAAAAAATGTCCAGTTGCTTCCTGAAAAAGCACCTTTGTGGAACAACCTGAAGAATCTCTTTAGACTTTTAACAAACTTTCCTAATTCCAATCTTTGAGTCTTTTCAGTAGTTGCCCTGCAGTCTGACTACTGCAATGGACAGTATGTGCGGTCTTCCCTTGAGTATCCAGAAGGTGCAAAATGGGGGGTCAAGTGGTTAACAGTCAAGGCTGTTAATTAGCCTGAAATTAAGCAGGCTTGCTGTCATTGTTGAAAGATGTCCTTGAACTGTATCCCGGCACAAAGAAGGGGGTGGTTTTACTTTTCATCATCTCTAAAAGCCTAAGGGATGGGCTGGCTAAGTGAGGAATCACGGTTCCCAGTTTGAATCAGGATTAACTGAGGTGCCCATGTTGGCAGCCGTCTTTCTTTAATCAAATAACAGTCTCCCTAAGGAATTGGGCCCAGGCTTAATAAGTCATAGCCACAATAGGTGGCCTTTGTCCCACCAGTGGCGAAACAAAGACCGCCTATTGTGGCTCCTTGCTGGGCAACTGGGTGAGGCGAGCAACTGGCTAGGCCTTAGGCCGGAGACTAGGCCGCTGTTGCCGTGGTAACTGTGTGGCTCCTCCTCCTTTTTCCTTTGGTCCAAAAGCTTCGCGGCCTTTGACCTTCCCAGAAAGTGGCTTCCCCTAAGGACTCGGCGACTAAACACCAATCAAGGCCTTTGTTTGTAACGTGAAAAGCTTATCCAATCAGGCCAGGCCTCGGAGGGGAGGACGCTTTCATTCCATTCTGTCCCTCCGCTCCCGCGCCGTAGCCCAATGATATTTGCTGTACTGCATACACTTCGACGTTTTTTCCGCTCATCCAGCCAATAAGCCGCCCCGACAGTTTATTTATTTTCGCCCCAGTCCAATTGGCTACTAGGAAACCCCTTCAGCACCATTGGTTCTCTTGCGAGAGAAGTAAAGCAAAAAAAAAACCTATCTCAATACGCTTTTCTGAGCCCCTTAAGCGAATCAGCGGGAACGTCACTGCAGAAGGCCGCCTCCCCGACGGAAACCACCCAATCGCCGTGCGGCTCTTCCCATCGGGACCCACCCCGTTTTTTGACACGCTTCATTTTTCCTCTTCACGCTTTCATCCAATCCGCGGGACCGACGCTCCTGCGCACGCGTGCTGCACCGCCCCTCCCTCCCCCGCGAGCCGAAGGAGAAAGGAGGGGTATGATTCTGGAGGGAAGCAGAGTCCGACGCCATCTTAGAATCGCTGCTGTTCCTGCTTGTTTGCGGCCGCGTCTGAGGAGGGACCGAAGCTCTTCGGAGGCCGACTGGACGGGAAAAAAACCGCCGGGTCTACCGGCCAAAGGGAGGGGGAGGTGGGTGAGTGAGGACGAAAAAGAACCCAAAACAACCCGATTTGAGGCGGTCATGGCATCGAACGGGTAGCGGCGGTGACGTCACGCCGCGGGCGGTGACGTCAAACGGGAGGGGGACTTAGAATTCCCACGAGGGTTCCGAAAATGGGGGGGAGAAGAGGCGCAGCGGGCGAAAGGGGCGTGGCTTCGGGGCGAGGGGCGTGGCCTGGCTCCTGGGTTACCTGTTAGGTTAGGCCATTTTCCCGGAAGTATGTTTTTTGTGGGGGAGGACCGGTGGGAGGGAGGGGCGCAGCTGGAGGTGTGGGGTAGGTAGGTGACGCGAGGGAGCCTTTGGACGAGGAACATGGTGGGGAAGGTTCCCTGATCCATCTGGCGCTGCTTTTTTACCCACAGGTGTGTTGGTTCGTTGCCTTTAAAGTTGGGGCGAGGCAGGCCTCCAGGGAGAGATCCAGGATACTGCGGGAGTGAGAAAGGAGAGGTAGGTGCCATCATTGGGGGGGGGGGCATCGGCTAAGGCAGCGTTTCTCAACCATAGCCCCCTGAAAATTAAAACCCATTATTCCCCCAACCTGTATAGCTGGCTGGGGAATTCTGGGAGTTGAAGTCCACCCATTTTTCAGGGGGCTATGGTTGCGAAACAGTGGGATAAGAAAGAAGCCATAGCCCTTTTGAGGCTGAGGATTGGGGAAAATGGGATAGAAATCTGGCGGGAGAGAGATAAAGATGCTAAAATAGGAGGAAAATTCAGAATGAATGACAGCGTTGGAAGAGCCCTTGGAGGTCTTCCAGTCCAACCTGCTGCTCAGACAGGGGACCTTAGACCAGTGTTTCTCAATCTTGGCATCTTTATGATGGGTGGACTAAATATGCTGGATACATATATGTGTGTATATACGTATATATGTGTGTGTGTGTATGTATGTGTGTGTATATGTACACACACACAAACATACAGATACATACACAACCTCACAAATAGAGACTGCTCTGTGTACATACACTGTGTGTGTGTCTATGTGTGTGTGTGCTTTCTGGGAGTTGAAGTCACCCATCTTAAAGTCACTGAAATAGAGAAACATTGCCCTAGACCAGTGGTTCCCAAACTTCACCACGGACCCCCTATACATACTTTTTGTGGCCAAAGACCCTAAGACTTAACACAAGATTTAAATCATAACATTTGTTCAAGCTTTTCCACTCCCTCTATGACGACATGGTCCCCCAGCGATCCATGGACCACATGGTTAAGAATCACTGCCCTAGACTATTCTGAAGCCCTGATTCTGCTGTGCTTATGCCCAGAATGGTGGTTAGGTGTCATCTTTACAGAGCCCATGAAGTTGTATTTATGTCGTTCTTGTTTTTTACTTGGATAATCAGTGAAGTGGACTCTTCAGTAAGCTTAACATGGAATAAGAGTCTAAAGGCATGGAAATTGCTTAGAGCAGGAAAATGAAATTGGCTTCAATCCTGTTTGCTTGCTTTCAGAAATCTAGAATCCCGTTAGAAAAAGCTTGTGGTGTGAGATTATCTGGGCTTGAATGCATGTGTGACTTCCTCAAACAAAGCCTAGTAAACAAAGAAATTGTGTGGATATGCTCTAGTAAAATAAATTTCATGAGCCAAGGGCAGTAATTTGTAATAATAATAATAATAATAATAATAATATCAGTGGGCTTGGATGAATGTGTTATAACACTGGTTATAAAGTCTGTTGTTGGTTTTCGGATCTCATTCTTAACCTGGAGGTTGGAGCAAAAAGATCTAGAGGGAAGGGAGGTAGCAAGATGAAATTTTAATAAGTATTGGAGGTTTAATGAGTTTCCAGCTTTTTTTTCCAGAAGTGTTGGAAATATTTCTGATGTATTGGATCTCAAGGCTGTTAATGTGTTTTTAGAGTGTACTTGCTTTTATTTTTATTTTCCCAGACCTTAAAATTTGGCAGTTTGGAATTTTGCAAAGTATAAAATAACCATGAGTGTTTGCAGCATAAAAATAGGAAGAGAAACTTCTTTGCATTTTGGAGTTTTAAGTCAGTAAATCTGAATGTAATGCCCTCTTTGGATAGAACTATGATGGATGCCCTGGTATTTCAAAAGGCTTCTTGTGTCTGTAGGGAACCTTACTATATGCAAAGAACTACAGGTGGCTGATTTCAATAATCCACATCGCATTTTTGACAGTTTTCCACAATTTACATGATTTAAAGCAATGATGAACCTACGTGTCTGTAAAGTTAAAAAAATTTGCGTTCCCCATACCTGCCCATTGGAAAATTTTAAAACCCATTTGTAGTGTTTGCTTTTTCAGTAGAATGTACAGTATGTACTTTCAGAGCTCTCATTGTAAAAAAAAAATAGGGCATTATGAAGAAAAAAAATGAGTATCTTTCGCTATACTTTCCAATATGTATTGTCTTCATTGCTAGATATTGTCATGTTTTTTTTAAAAAAAAAATTTTTGGCTTGGTTAAATTGTTAGGAGATGGAAAGGTAAATTTCCCAGTTACATTCCAGTAAATTTCCCTTTATTTTAGAATAAGTAGCAACTGAATCCTTAGGTAACACAGAGTGGAAAAAAACTATCAGAGTAAAATGTACAGTTGCTGATAATATCTAGGGCAGAGTTCCATAACAGTTATCCGGTTATATTCTTACCTTAGAAAGAAGGATGAGCAGTCTTGAGACTCAGTGGAAGGAGGAATGTAAAGGGTTTGCCCTTGGAAATTGAAATAAGCTTTTTAGAAACTCCCACACGCTTATACAGCAACTTGCAAATGATAGCAATCTCCTTTATTCAAAGTAACATTTGTAGCGGTGCTGTGGTAGGTGGCTTGGCTCTCTTTTGGGAGGCCTTGAGGCACTGTTTTCCCAGTGGGAAAGAGAAAAAGTTCAAAGAAAGGTGGGTTGACAGGAGAGAAGACATGCATTGGTAGCTGAAATTTAATGGTGTATCTGTTGAAAAGGTTCTGTGAAATGAACAGATTGATTCCTTCTGTTTACAATATTTTGGAGCAATGGTTCTCAACCTGTGGGCCTCCATGTCGTCTCAGGGGATCCACAGAGGCTTTTGTAGAAGTGTTACAATTTAAATCTTAAGTCTTGGGTCCGTGGCCACAAAAGGTATTTAAAGGAGGTCCGTGGTGAAGAATAGATTGAGAACCACTATTTTGGAGGCTTCCTGACCTGTCTTGAATTCGTTTTAGGAAGGTATTTGAAATGCCTTGTTCTGTTCATCTTAATGTCAGCATCAATTCGTGCTCTGATCTGCAGGTGGTTATGGTCTTGTTACAAATTAGATTTCTCTTGTTTATAACAATTTTACTAATTTATGCTATAACACAGGGGACCCTACACTTGTGAGCCGTGGCCCACTATTGTTCTGTGGCCTATTCACAACTGAGCCTTATAACTGGTTGGCTGGTGTGTGTATGTCTTGCACATTGCACATTGTAAAGGCTTATTGTGGCCCCACTCGTGTGAGCATCGTAAACACATGCCTGTCCCCCCCACAAAATTATCCCTTTCTCTCCCCCCCCCCAAACTATAGGCCACCATCCCAGAAAGTTTGGGGAACTATGATATAACATACACAAAAATACAGAAGCAAAAAGAAGGAGAAATAGGGAAGGAAAGGCATGGTTTAGGAAAGGACCAGAATTGTGAAATCTTCCTACAAGTGAACAGAGTTTTGAGTTGGTGGGTTTATATCAGTTATGATCTTGCAGGTTTACAACTAGGATTGGGCCAAACTGGAGAACTCTTAGAAATATTCTTTTTTGCCCCCAGGATGGCAAAGTCCAGAAGGGCATTGTTGCCTTCCTAGTTTTTCTCAATTTTAATACCTTTTTAAAGATATGTGGACTTCAACTCCCAGAATTGCTGGGATTTTTAAAGACTCTGTAATTCTGAGAATTGAAATCACATCCTAAAGTTGCCAAGATTGAGAAATACTGCATTCCCAAATAATCAAGATTGGCAATCTCTACTTAGATCCCAAAGTTCTGTGAAAGTAACTGCAGGCTTGAGTAAACTTATGGAAGTTTGAAGTGTTATTGCAGGATATTATGTTTTTTTTCACCCATAAAGCAAACTAGCTAGCTTCCTTCCTTCCTTCCTTCCTTCCTTCCTTCCTTCCTTCCTTCCTTCCTTCCTTCCTTCCTTCCTTCCTTCCTTCCTCCCTCCCTCCCTCCCTCCCTCCCTCCCTCCCTCCCTCCCTTTCTTTGAAAAAAAAGGAAGATCTCCATAACTTTCATGTAACTTCAGCAGGTAGGAAATTCAATAGGAATTGTTTCCTTATTCACATTTAGTGAAAGAACAACCTGATGGTGGAAATTTTTGAAGTTCTTTAGACAGACAGGGGTTACCAGATTAGGGGGGGTGGGGAATCTAATACACCCTAGATGTAGATAGTCCTCAACTTACAAATACAACTGAGCCAGAAATTTTCCATTGCTAAGCAAGATGCTTGTTAAGTAAATTTTGCCCTATTTTTACAACTTTTCTTGCTGCAGTTGTTGAGTGAATCCCTGCAGCTATTAAGTCAGTAACGTGGTTGTTAAGTGAATCTGGCTTCCCCTGATGTGTTTGCTTGTCAGAAGATTGCAAAAGGGGATCACGTGATCCTGGGACACTGACCATGGGTGACCACCAGAACTTTGAATCAAGGTCACAAGTAGCTCTATGAGCAAGCCTGTCATAACTTTGAACTGTCGCTAAGCAACCGGTTGTAAATAGAGGATTACCTGTATTAGTATTTTCTGCATTTAAAAGGTATGGACAAGGAACAAATTTTCCCTCCCTCCCTCCTCTTTCTTTGTTTCTCTCTTGTTCTCTTTCTCTCTTTCACTTCCTTTCTCCTTCCCTCCCTCTCTCTTTTAAGCATGTTTGTTTATAAAATGCTTCTTTTTTAAAATAAACTTGAAAAATATTTAAAAATATATATTTGATGGTAATATGGCAACAATTTGAGCCAGAATTGCAAAACTCAACTTAAAAATCAACTTTAAAAAAGATACAAAAATGTGGTTCATAGGATTTCTTTGCTGCTGATAGATAGCACAGGTTTTTCCCCCTACTCTTCCCCCTCACCCTTCCATCCAAACATTTTATAGGACTTCCTTTTTTCTCCTGTCTATTTGATTTAAAAAAACTGGCCATCTTCAGAAGCAAGTTACACTTGCGAAATACTTATAAATTATAGTTCTACCGTAACCCAGCGGGGAAACCTCATTCTCCACAGTCTGAGGGATTTTGAAGTAGGAGATCTTTTAGGATAGGCTGGAGACAGATAGCTCTATGAGCAAAGTTTGCTCTGAAACAGTGGAGAAAAAGTACGCAAAGGCCAATTGTGATAAATGGTCGTTTCCTTTATGTAAAAAGCTGGTGGATGATTAATTTGAAGGGGAGGGGTTTTGTTCTTTGCTTTCCAGAGGGTTCCAAACAGGTGATTTTAGAGCACAATTCCAGTCCAGAGTGTAGAACATCTTGTCTCCAAGCAACATAGATGGCCCAGCTCCTGTTCCATATTCCACTTCTCAAATCCATGTAGGCCTCTTTCTCTCTCTCTCTTCCAGGCTGTGACCAACTCCTTTGCCTGCTAAACCCGCTTTCCCACCAGTTGCTCCTGTGCCTCGGGGTGGTGGGGAGCCCACCCATTTGGGCCAGCCATGGATCCGGCGTTCCCCAATCCATCCCGGGATCCCGTGAGTATCCAGCTTTCTTTCCCTTTCATTTGGAGAAGTGGCCGCTTGTGCCGGGAAGCTCTTACCTTTTGTTTTCTTCTCCTTCTCTCTCTCCTTATTCGTAGACCCAAGAAGATGGCATGGCCTCTGATGACTTCGACATCGTGATAGAGGCTATGCTGGAGGCCCCATACAAGAAAGAGGAGGTAAGGATATTAAAAATCAGAAACATGTGGGGAAAGTTGTATTTTGCCAGGAGTCCAAAGATAACGATAAAAACAGTGTATCGGCTGCCACTTTATGCTTGCTATGAAGAGACAGACTGCCATGAATTGTGGGGAGAGGGAATGAAGGAGGGAAGGTTTTGGGGGGAAAGGAAAGTAAGCAAGGGGACCGCATACCAAACTGCACTTGGATTAACCATTATGAAAACATCTTGCCTGACTTTGTAGAAGAATGTTGTTGAGTCTAATCTTCCACCTCTCTAAGAAATCCCTCCTCCCAAACTCCCAGGCACTAAATGTGGCAGCCTCGAAGCATCTAAGTAAAATATGGCTTCCGAGGCTGACATTGGGTTACACTGGATTGGGCAATGAGAGATAGTTAAGGGGAGGGAAGGAGAATTTAGTGATTCTCAGTTCTGGCTTTGCAATATTGCAATATCCTTGACCACTAATAAACTGTACTTTACTCAACAAATAGAGCCAAGGATCGTTTATATAGAGAGATTTAAATTATGGCAGGTCTGACACAATGTAATTCAAGATGGTTTTCAAAATATTGTTCAGTTCCTTAATCCAGATCCCTCAGCTTGTTTTCTAAATGCATAGATATTCCTCTCAAAACACAAGCATCTTCCTTTCTTAGTCGAAAAAGAAAAGGTATATCAGTAATTTGTATAAGGTAAAATAAGGTGGCTGCTCTTTTTCTGCTGAATTTTGAGCCTCAAATAGGTTTTCATTAATTAAAACAGCCCTAGCTTATGCCTCCCAGGCAGACCATCTGACCCCCAAGCAGGGCAAAACTCTCTTGGAGGCTGGCAGAGGATGAAGAGGAAGACTGGTGAGTTGGGGAGGGGGGGACTCCCAGTCTTGCTGGTCTCCATTTACTTGGAAGTTAGCCTCGTGAAATCAGTTAACAGGCAGTCCTCAACTTATGACCACAATGCAGCCCAAAATACCTGTTACTAAGCAAGATGCTTGTTAAGCGAGTTTTGCCCGATTTCCTGCTACCATTGTTAATTGCATCCCTGCAGCTGTTAAGTGAATCTGGCTTTCCCAATGACTTTGCTGGTTAGAAGATTGCAAAAGGGGAATCACGTGACCCCTAGACACTGCCACCTTTGTAAATATGAACCAGTTGCCAAGCATCAGTATTTTGATCACATGGCCAAGGGAATGCTGCAACGATTGTGTGAAAAACGGTCGTAAATCATTTTTACAGTGGCACTGTAACTTTGAATGGTCACTAAACAAATGCTTGTAAGTCGAGGACTACCTATATTGCAAATATAGGTTTCTCCCTTTCAGTGTTTGTTGCTTGTGCTAGCCCCATTCTCCAGTCCCTGTAACTGTATGGTCCCGAGTCTTGTGTTTTGCAAAATACTGTGTTTTAAGGATATTCGGTCCAATGTCAAAAGACTGATTAATCTCCATTAATCCAGTTCCAAACTCTTACCTATTAATATTTATTAGAGACACAATCTCTCTGTTGTCCCCCCCCAGTAACAAAAAGAGAGAGAGAATATTGAGAGATGACATGTGGGGTGTTATATCTCAGCTGGGCCATATTGATTGAATCCTTTTTTTGCTTCTAAAAACGACTAAAATTTCTAAGGGCACATGAAAAATGGAGGGTGCTCTTTGGAGGTTGGAGATCAGGATTCTGCCCTGCAAATGACAATTTACGCCTGCTTCTAGAATTCTCTTTGTGTCACTTTGCGCATGCTAGCGAGCAGAATAGCGCTGCCAGTTGATACTGTGCTTAAGTGGAAAAGGGAATTGTGTTTCCGTGCTCACTTTCTCACGGTGCCTCTTTCCTGCTGAATCCACTCTTATACGAGGAGGAGAGCCGTGGTGGCGTAGTGGTTAGAATGCAGTACTGCAGACTACTTCTGCTGACTGCTTGTTGTTGCCAACAGTTCGACAGTTGAAATCTCACCGGCTCAAGGTGGATTCAGCCTTCTATCCTTCTGAGGTCAGTAAAATGAGGACCCAGATTGTTGTGGGCAGGATGGTGACTAAACCGCTTAGAGAGGGCTGTAAAGTACTGTGAAGTGATATATAAGTCTTAAGTGCTATATTTCTTTCAGGCCCAGCCAGGACCCTCAAAGCCGCCAACTGACCCCCCCTCAGCCCAGGTAATGTCCCCAAAAAAAACAGAAGGGGAGGAAATAGGAGGGAGCTGGTGGACTACAGTCTAACTTCCTTTTGCCCTTTCTTGTTAGCCGTCTCCGGAAGAACAAGGAAAAGAAGCAAAAAAGGACAGCGCCCCCAGCAGCAATGGGGAAAGCAGCAGGTGAGCCGCAAGGGCTGTGTCTGTGTGGTTGTCCCCCCTCCCCCTTCATTTCTCCCTCCCCTCCACCAGCATGGCTCTCATTTCTGGCTTGCTTTCTCCCTCACAGCAAAAAGAAAAGGAGTCGTAGCAGGAGCCGTGATCACAGACACAGGTAGGGATAGTCCTGAAGCATAGAAGAAGCGGGCAGGCCCTGGTTGGGGTTGGGATAGAAGCAGAGGGGATCCCCACATAAGGAAGCTAACACAGGTCCTTGCTTGCGACAGTGAGCTGGGAATTCTGGTGGGAGTGGAAAGGAGAGGAGAAATGCTTTGGGGAAAGCGAAAGTAAGGGTTGTATCTGCCCGAGATGCTGCCTCAAGATCACCTGGCTGGGAGAAGAAGGCAGCTGCAATACCAACCTACGCTTGAACTGACCTTTATGAGAACATCTTGCTTGAGTCTGTTTGGGGGGGGCGGGGATGGGGGCGGCAATTAGCAAGGCCGTTAAAGGAAGGAAAAGTTGAACTTGGGGATTTGGGCAGGCAATTCTCGGATAACCCTCAAGGTAACGACCACAATTGAGGCCAACGTTCATGTTGCTACAAGAGGGAAGTTTGTTAAGTGGGTTTTGCCCCATGGTACGACTTTCTTGACCACAGTTGTTATGTGAATTTCTGCACTTGTTGAGTCAGTAATACGGTTGTTAAGTGAATCTGGCTTCCCCATTGACTAAAGGTCGCAAAAGGGGGAGATAACATGGCCACAGGGCACTGTAGCCGTCACAAACATGAACCAGTTGGCAAGTGCCTGAAATTCAACCACATGATCATGGGAAACGCTACAAAGGTCATAACTGTGAAAAACGGCCATTAGTCCCTTTTTTCAGTGCCGTTGTAACTTTGGGAACTGTTGTAAGTTGAGAACTACCTGCAGTGCGATTCCAGTTTTTGGCAAAACCAAAGACAAACCATTTGCCACCGCTGCAAAAAAAAAAAAAAAGATCATAAAGTTGGGTTGCACACCTGATTACAACCTTTTAAGACCTGCGGCTGTAATTTGCAGGCTTCATTAATGATTGTGCGCCACGGACTACCTGTATTTAAGTTGTTGTTTTTTTACAATGATTGTTGTGGCTGTTTTTAAATTCCTGTAAAATTCCCTGTTTAATAAATGGGAAAACTCTCACACCTCATTCCAGGGTTTTATTGTTGCTCAAAGTTCTGCTTTCTGAGGTTTCCGATTCTGAAAGTTTTGGGCTAAACAAGAGATTTAGTTCCCTCAATAATCCAGTTGCAGGGAAAACACCAAAAGCAACATTTCACCAACCTACCCCTGATGCAAAAATCTGATATGGTTGATATTTCTAGCCGTAGCCGGGACCGAGACCGTCATCGTAGGCGCAGCCGAAGCCGAGACCGCCGCAGCCGCCACCGGAGCAGAAGCCGCCATCGGAGCCGTAGCCGGGATCGTAATAGGCGAGCTAGTCGATCTCGGAGCCGAGAACGCCGGCGGGAGGAAAGAGTCCGCTACCGCAGCCCACCTCCCCCAGGGTGAGAAGGAAGAAAATAAAGAAACCTCATGTAGGCCGATCGTAATATGGTTTTCCTAGATTAGATGGAAACTAATCCAGGAGAGAAGCAGCCTAGAACTAAGGAGACATTTCCTGACAGGGAGACCAATTAATCACTGGAATAGCTTGCTTCCAAATATTGTTGGGTGCTCCATCGTTGGAGTTTTCAAGAAGAGACTCTTGACAGCCATTTCTCCAGAATGGGATTGAGAAGGGGTGTCAAAACTCAAGGCCCGCAAATCTGGCCCATTAAGTGCTTAGATCCGGCCCAGGGGGGCCGCTCTGGAAACAGTGAAGGAGCAGCCAGTGAAAATGGAGCTTGGAAGGCTGTGCACAGCCCTCTCATGCTTGGGGCGCATGCGCCGTCTCTCCCCCAACCACTCCCGGCTCCATTTTGACTGCAGAGGGCTTCAGGAGGCCGTTGTTGTCAAAATGGGCTCCGTGGGGCCTCGTGCTCCATTTTGGCTGGCAGAGGGGTAGCAAAACAGACTAAAAGCAAAGCAAAACAAAAGGAGAAAGGTTTCTTCCCCTTTTTCATTTGAGCATCCAAGAAGAGACAGGAAAGGAGAAAGGGAAAGAGGAAAGAAAAAAGAAGGGAAGATGGGAAGAAAGCAAGGAAGGAAAAAGAAGGGAAGAGGGGAAGGAAAGAAGGAAATTATAATGGGAGGGAGGGTCTGAGAGAATTCCTGCCAGTTGAATTCCAGTTGGCCACCACAGGTGCCCTTGACATGAGTGATATCGAGCTGGCCATGCCCACCCTCGCTCCCCGAGGTCAGATGCGGCCCTCAATGAAATCAAGTTTGACACCCCTGGGATAAGGTCTCCTGTTTGAACTGGGATTTGGACTATAGATTATCTCTAAGGTCATTTCCAAACTATTCTGTGTTCTACGAATGGCGATCTGAAACCACAACCCAGGAAAGGGAATTGAAAGGGGGGGGGGGGGGGGGGGGGGCTTCTGGGATTTTTCTCATTCTGCAGTTCCTAGCCTCTCAACTTGGCAAATGTTTTGCAGTGTGAATGTGTAAAACCTGCTCATTCACTTAGGGAATGTTTGCAGAGCTACCAAATACTCTGGTTTCTTCTCGGATCCGTGCCACTACGGGCATTTGTTGGGAGTTTCCGAAAGGAAATTGTCTAAATCGATGTAGCTCGAGACAGAGTGGTGTGTTGGCCTAGAGGTGGAGCTCTCGCCTCACAGTCAGGAGGCTGTGAGTTCGATCCTAGGTAGAGTCTGTCTCTGGGCTCAATGAGAATATATTTGTTGAACAAAACTCCACATTGGTGACAGGAAGGGTATCCGGCCATTAAATGCTCTGATAGGCTCCATTCAGTTACCCAGACTCCACCCCGCAGGGATTATGGGATTGTTAAACAACGAATAACATTAATTTGGGAAATTAACCCCAAAAAAGGAGACTTATACTACACGAATTAAAAGTTCTCGATGGACATGAACCTCATGTGACCAAACGTCGTTTGCCTTAACTTCTGGTCAGGAAATCGTGTTTTACAATGCTTTGTCCGAAAACTAGCATTTTCACAGTTTTTTGACAAAACTGCATCCATAGCAAAGCATTGATTTGCTTAACGGCTGTCACAAAAAAACCTGTTTTAACAACCATTGTGCCATATGACCATAATGGGCAGGCTCGGTTACGGTGATAGATCAAGGGCTTTATATCTGCAGTGATCATCTCATTATGCCATGGTAATAAGCCAAGCCAGTTGTACTGTGTAAGTAACCTTTGCAGCAATCGGGTTGCCGCTGTTGAAGTTGCGATCTGGGCTTGTGTTCTGTTTCCCCCGTAGACGACGGTTTGGACACAGCAAGAGTCCCTTGTTCCGAGAGAAAAGCCCCCTACGGTGAGTATTGCGACATGGATGAGGGATGACAGCTGAGAGGATCCTTAATGTGCCTCATCTCTCTTCCCCAGCATCCAATTCTGGGTCTGAATCGCTCCCCTTGTCTCCCAACACAGGGAGCCTCTGGGCAGCTTGAGCCCCGAAGAACGCGATGCCCGCACCGTCTTCTGCATGCAACTAGCTGCCCGTATCCGACCTCGAGACCTTGAGGATTTCTTCTCGGCTGTTGGCAAGGTCATATTCCCCTCCCTTCTCTCTGGCTTTGGCAAATTGCCCCAAGCAAGGGTAGGCAGTTCTGACTTCTGGCCCATTCTGGTACTTGGTTCCCACCAACCTAGCTAGCACAGTCCGTGACTGCAATTAACTGGGCTAGTAGGTTCCTCAGACTGGTTTTATCCTTAGTTTGCCCTTAGTGATTACAGCGCTGGCTTAGAGGCCTGGAGATCATGAGTTCTAGTTCCATCTGCTTTCTGGGCAAATCACCAGGAGACGGTGAGCTCTAGACCCATCTTAAGTCACATAAACCAGCTGGGTGACTTTGGACTGGGAGTTCTAGTCCCACTTTAGGCATGAAAGCCTGCTGTGTGACTTTGGATTAATCATCTCAGGCGATTGGGAGTTCTAGTGCCACCTTAGGCACGAAAGCCAGCTGGGTGACTTGGACCAAACATCAGGAGACTGGGAATTCTAATCCCACCTTAGGCATGAAAGCTAGCTGGATGATTTTGGGCCAGTCACTCTCTTTCTCACCCCACCCCACCCCACAGGGTTGTTGTTATAGGGAAAATAGGTGGAAGGCATATTGTCTACATTCACTGCCTTTGCTTTATAAAAATAATAAAGCTGGAATGAATCTAGTATCTAATAAATAAAAAAGTAAAGAAAACCCAGGCGTAAACATTTGACAGCCTGGACTCTTCCGCTAACGTTCTCCGCAATTGTCCCTTCGGCTAGGTGCGTGACGTACGGATCATCTCTGACCGGAATTCCCGGCGCTCGAAGGGCATCGCTTACGTCGAGTTTTGCGAGATACAGTCGGTGCCGCTGGCCATCGGCCTGACGGGGCAACGCCTCCTGGGCGTACCGATTATCGTTCAGGCTTCCCAGGTTTGGAAGCTTTTTATTTTAAAAACAACCCTAACATCTCCAGGTCGAGGGCTACTTGTGCTCCTTTAAAAAATAAACCGTGGGTTATTTCTAGCTGGGTTTTTGAAGGCCCCCTCCCTTCCCCAATCTCTGTCCTTAGGCGGAGAAGAACAGGCTGGCAGCCATGGCCAACAACCTTCAGAAAGGCAGCGGGGGGCCCATGAGGCTCTATGTCGGTTCCCTTCACTGCAATATCACCAAAGAGATGCTGCGTGGGATCTTCGAGCCGTTTGGCAAGGTAAGGTGGGAGCAGGACAAAGAAGGGGGCGAGGGGGGGGTGGATCCCCAGAAGGGGATATCCTTGACTTTCTAACGGGGGGGGGGGCACCTTCTCTCCTCCGTAGATTGACAGCATTGTGCTGATGCGGGACCAGGATACCGGACAGTCCAAAGGCTACGGCTTCATCACCGTAAGTTTTATATATATATATATACGTATATGTTTTTGTAGATTTTCACAGGTAAGGTATGTAGGTCTTGGCGTGTTTGGGTCTTTTCCCATGTAAGATTGAGAGTATCTTTGCAACATTTCGACGAGGTCCCACTTGCCATTGATACACATACATACACACACACATACACACACACAATTAAAACATCAGAAGTTAAAATCAAACATTGAAACCTAAGGACGCATGGGGAGGGTGCAGTTGGGGGGAGATGAGATCTATTATTACTCCATCAACCACCTCCCATGCGCTGTGCCTCCATTGGGGCTCCAGAGATCTTTATGCCCTTACAAAAAGATAGGATTGGGGAATAAACCTTACATCAGGGGGAAGGGGAGGCAAGTTGGGTGACTTGCCTTCCGATGCACACTCAAAACCCATCTTCCGATGCGCACTCAAAACCCATCTTTTCCAACAGGCCGGTCTGGCCTAATGTTATGAGCAGGGTTTTAAATTTTTAATTCGATTTTAAATTTTATGGGTTTTTTTATTGGCTTCAGCCATTTATTTAATCAATTTTAAACTCTTCTTTTAACTTTTGTAATTCGTATGTTTTATTGTGGCTGTTCACCGCCCCGAGTCCCTTTTTGGGAGAGAGGGGCGGTATATAAACCAAAATAATAATAATAATAATAATAATATGTTCCAGAGGGCAGGAACAACAACAGAGAAGGCCTTCCTACTGCCAGCCAGAATAATAATACTCAGTGGTGAGGTTCTACTGGTTTAATAACTGGTTTGGTGAGCATGCACAGCGTTTAAAAAACCATACATTCATTTATCTTCTACTGCAGCGCTGGTGAATGAAAGAGCTGAGGGGGTGACAATCTGCTGTGCCTCGTCTCAGCTGAGCTGCAAAACACAGAAATATAGGACAGACTAGGGCAGGGGTGGGTGGGCGGGGCCATCCATTCGTACCAGTTTGCCCAAACCGGTGCGGCCGAATAGCAGCACACCCCGGATAATACTCTTGGCTACAATGCATGCACCCACAACTTAACAGACTAAGAATTGGAATGGATCTTGGGGTCTTCTTGCCCAACCCCCTGTTCCACTGATTAATTGTTCTTAACTGTCAAGAAATTTCTTCATCATTCTTCATTCACGCACACTAAAAACCCACCTATTCCATCTAACCGGTTTGGCCTAGAGTTATATAAAATGGTTATAAATTCGGCTTTTAAATGGTTTTTAACTTTTCTAATTCCCCACTCTTAATCTCTTAAAGCCTATCTATTTAATTCTTTTTAATTTATTTTAAAAACTATTATATTTGTATTTATATGTTTTTATCTCGCTGTGAACCACCCTGAGTCCTTAGGGAGAGGGGGTGGTATACAAATTTGAATAAATAAATAAATAAATAAATTTGAAATTGCTTCTCTCCTTGTTCAGTTTCCCTCCATTGTTTCTTGTCCTGCCTTCAGGTGCTTTGGAAAATAGGTGGACCCCCTCTCTTCTTGTGGCAGCGCCTCAATATTGGAACACGACTCTCATATCACCCCAGTCCCTTTTTTAAAAATTAAAGTAGACATACCCAATTCCAGCAAGCATTCATTATATGTTTTAACCTCCTGTCCCCTGATCATCTTTGTTGCTCTTCTTTGCTAATATACATGCACCCACAACTTAACAGAATAACAGAGTTGGAAGAGACTTCGTAGGTCTTCTAGTCCAATCCCCTGCTCAAGCAGGAGCCCCTATACCAATGGTTTTGCGGACCGGTGAGTGGTGGAGAGAAAAGAAATAGCTCCAAGCAAGTAGCGGGTGCATGGCCCAATTCCAATGGAAATGGCCCTTAGACTTATATACTGCTTTGCAGCCCTCTCTAAGTGGTTTACAGAGTCAGCCTCTGGTCCCCTAACAATCTGGGTCTTCATTTTACCCACCTTGGAAGGATGGAAGGTTGAGTCAACCTTGAGCCTGGTGAGATTTGAAGTGCCAAATTACAGGCAGTCAGCAGAAGTAGCCTGCAGTACCACATTCTAACCACTGCGCCACCATGGCTCAAACAGGAGTTGTGGCCTCCTGCCCTATACCACTGCAGGTAGTGGCTGTCCAGTCTCTTAAAAACCTCCAGTGTTGGAGCACCCACAACCTCTGGAAACAAGCTGTTCCACTGATTTAATTGTGTCGCCATTTTGACATAACAAACCCAAGCAATTCAGAACTCCTGAGACTGGAATTGTCCTCAGAGGACTTCTTTTTGTTGGGTACATCATATCAAGTGTAAAACCAACTCTTAAATATTTCCTGCTGTTCCAGTAAAATTAAAATAGTAAACGATCCCCTCCCCAAGTGTCACAGGTCACATTTAGGTTAGTTAGGTTAATTGGCAGGCTCCATGGGCACGCCTCTCCTTCATCCGACACCTGTGGAGTCAAGATGACCTTGGTTCCCATGAAATAAGTCTGATGTGTCTGGCAAGGCCTTCCAGCCTCTCTCCCCACCCCCCACCCCCACACACACACTCAATACTGCATGGCAACTGAAAAACAACAAAATGGCTTCAGCCAGGAAATATCTCTCCTTAGTTCTAGGTTGGTTCTCTCCTTGATTAGTTTCCATCTGTTGCTTCTCGTCCTACCTTCTGGAGCTTTGGAGAATAAGTTGATTCCCTCCCCCTTCTTCTTTGTGGCATCTCTTCAATTATTGGAACCCTGCTGTCATGTCTCCCCTGGTCCTTCATTAGGCTAGCTATGCCCAGTTCCTGTATTCTTGAAAAAAAATAACAGAATCACAAGAGCTGGATGGGACCTTGGAGGTCTTCTAGTCCAACCCCCTGCTGAAGTAAGAGACCCTATACACCAGGGGTGTCAAACTCAAGGCCCACAGGCTGGATCCAGCCTGCAATGTGGTCGGATCTGGCCCGCGGGGCTTTCATGGAAAATTTAAGCCCCACGGGCCAGATCCGATCACATGGAAAATTTAAGGGCCTTGGTGGTGCAGGCTGTTAATCATCTAGTACTTAGTGCAAGCTGCCTGCAATTAGTGCAGGCTCAATCCCACCAGGCTCAAGGTTGACTCAGCCTTCCATCCTCTCAGCGTAGGTAAACTGAGGACCCAAGATTGTTGGGGGCAATAAGCTGACTTTGTAAAAATGCCGCTTGCGGGGGCCAAAAGCTCTAGTAATAAGCAGGCATATACAATGGAATGAAGGCTATTGCCGAGTACTTAGCATGGTGCTCCATAGACTGTAAGCCGCCCTGAGTCTTCAGAGAAGGGCGGCATATAAATGCAAATAAAATAAATAAATAAAATGGAAAATTTAAGAGGTCGGCCTGTGTTGCTTCGGTCAAGTCTACCCAATGCGAAGAGGAAACATGCCAGCAGTTTGGGGAGTGCCATCAAGTTGGCCATGCCCACCTAGTTAGCCACGCCTACCCTGATGCAGCCCTCAATGAAATTGACATCCCTGCCCTAGACCATCTCAGACAAGTGACTATCCTCTTCTTAAACTCTTCTTAAAAACTGCAGTGATGGAGCACTTACAATTTCTGGTGGCCGGTCATTCCACTGGTTAATTGTTCTCACTGTTAGGAAATTTCTCTCCTTAGTTCTAGGTTGCTTCTCTCCTTGAGGAGTTTCCATCCGTTGTTTCTTGTCCTGCCTTCAGGGGCTTTGGAGAATAGCTGGATCCCCCCTTCTTTGTATTGTGTTTCCCCAAAAATAACTATATTTTTTTGGCCACCAAAAAAAGGCACCAGGTCTTATTTTTGCTGTCAGAGGCTTTCAGGAACTACTACTACTGCGGTTGGCAATGCTTTCCTGAAAGGTTCTGCAGCCGATAAATCTGGATCAGTCCAGAGCTTTGTTCTCACTACAGAGGCCTTCAGGAAAGCCTTGCTGGCTGCAGAAGAAATGGGCCAGCAAGGCAGGTATCGGGGTGTGCGAAACCTGGCTACAACTGCCCAAAGGTAAGTAGTAAGACAGCTCCACTCTGGAGTGGGCGGGGTCTTAATTAGGGCTTACTTTGAGGGTGAGGCTTATATGGGGTGCACAGGTAAAAATCAAGCTAGGGCTTACTTTCAGGATAGGCCTTATTTTCGGGGAAACGGCAGCATCTCAAATATCGCAACCATGCTCTCATGCTCCTTTTCCCAGTTCACAGAAGCAGAATGTGCCCGCCGTGCCCTGGAACAGCTGAACGGTTTCGAACTGGCCGGCCGGCCCATGCGGGTGGGACAGGTCACCGAACGGCTGGATGGCACCACCGACATCACTTTTCCAGACGGGGCTGATGAACCCGACCGGTCAGCTCTGAGCTTGGGGACCACCGGCTCCCAGCTGCAGCTGATGGCGAAACTGGCCGAAGGTGAGGTTCCCCTGGTAGAAATTTGGCAGCGGGGAATGGACTCCCATTATATACTTGGAAAGGCCCTGTTGGCAAGGGAAATCATTCCTTTCAGGATCAAAGAGTCCTTGACTTACAAACATTTGTTTGGCAACAGTTCAGAGTTAACAACGGCACTGAACAAAAGGAGACTTATGTCTGTTATTCACACTTAACGACCATTGCAGTGCCCCCACTGCTTGACAACTGGTTCATATGTATGATGGCTGCAGGATCCCGGGGGGGAGGGGGGGATTTGTCATGTGACCATCTTTTGCAACCTTCTGATGAGCAAAGCCCCTGGGGAAGCAAGCCGAAGTTCACTAACTTTGCAACTGCAGTGATTCGCTTAGCAAATGTGGCCAGAAAGGTCATAAAATGAGGCAAAGCTCAACAACTGTCTTGCTTAGCAGCAGAAATGTTGGGCTCGGTTGTGGTCGTGGGTTAGAATTTAAATTCGAATTCTTTTATTGGCCAAGTGTGATTAGACACAGAAGGAATTTGTCTTGGTTCAAATGCTCAATGTACATAAAAGGAAAGATATGATTTGTCAAGAATCATCAGGTACCACGCTTAATGATAGTCGTAGGGTACAAATAAGCAATTCAATCATTACTAGGAAACAGTCAATATAAATCGTTAGGATACAAGTGACAAAGTTAGAGTCACACAGTCATAAGTGGGAGGGGATGGGTGATGATGAGTGATGAGAAGATTAACAGTAATAGTAGTGCAGACTTTATAATAGTTGAACAGTGTTGAGGGAATTATTTGTTTAGCAGAGGGATGGCATTCGGGGAAAAACTGTCCTTGTGTGTCTGGTTGTTCTGTTGTGCAGTGCTCTACAGGTTGAAGATTACCTGTGTGCATTAAGATACAAACTGAACATTAGTCTCATAAATTAGAGCTGGCTAGCTTTGGTTTTTCTCTTGGCCCTTTTCCCACGTTCCCTTGCCCAGCGGCACTTCCTCTCTTAACACAAGCCATCTCCTGTCTAAGAAAAATTGACTTTAAGATCGAACAATCCTTTAAGGTTGGCAAGAGGGAAGAAATCAGCGGGAGACGACGCTAAAAGATTCCTCAGCCTAACCTTGCTCGGTTAGGTTCTGTAGGAGTTTATGTTTCGCATCCCATGAATCCTATATATTGCATTCTCTTATGAATAATATCGCACTGGCTCCAGGGACGTTGCCAGACTGTCACGATTCGTGCTCAGTTGTGCAGAGGAGAAGACAAATGTGCGTTACCTGGAAACATAAGGAGAGGAAAAAAAGAGCTTAGTTATCTATAGGTAGTCCTTGACTTACAACCTCAGTTCACCTTGGAATTTTCATTGCTAAGCAACACAGTTGTTAAAGAGAGTTTCCTCGTGACTGCAGGGGTGGGATTCTACTCGTTTCAGGCGAAGTGCACACTCACCGAACCGGTTAGTTGAATCCCACCGCTGCGTGACTGTGCCTGTTCTTATAACCCCTTTCGTTGCGGTCATTAAGGGAATCCGGCTTTGTCCATTGCTCATCAAAAAACAGCAGGGGAGATCACAGACGGTGGTTGTGACCCCGGGACGCCGCAGCCATTATAATACATGCTGGTTGCCAGGTCTCCCAAGTTACAATCACATAACCATGGACGCTACAGCAAATTCCAATAAAGGAGAATATCTGTTCGTTCAGGGTTGACATGACAGGTCCTTGGTGCTCTCTGAGCTTGCTTGTTTTCCTGTAGTCATTTCACGACCTAAACTGGATAACATCATCAGTGCTGGAAGCAAGTGATATACGTAGGATATATAGGAGGAAGAGATTGTGGAGTTCTCTTGAGTTTGGTTGGGTTTTTTTTCCAGACATTTCATGACCCAATTAGGTAACAGTGCTATAAGGTGGGGTGGAGTGGGGTTTGTGGAACGGACAGGAAGAGGAGAAGGAATGTGGAGTTCTTGGAGCTCTCTGAGGATGCTTGTTTTCTTGCAGATGTTTCATTACCCAACTAGGTAACATCATCAGTGCTAGTGACTACCCTGTTTCCCTGAAAATACGGCCTACCCTGAAAGTAAGTCCTAGCTTGATTTTTACCTGTGCACCTCATATAAGCCCCACCCCCAAAATAAGCCCTAATCGAGACCCCGCTCACTCCAGAGTGGAGGAGTAAAAATTAAGCTAGGGTGGGGATGGTGGTGGTGGAGCTGCCCTACTACTTGCCTTTGGACAGTTGCAGCCAGGCCTCGCACACCCTGACATCTGCCTTGGCGGCCCATTTCTTCTGCAGCCAGCAAGGTTGGCAAGACTTTCTTGGAGGCCTCTGGAGCTGATAACAAAGCTCAGGATCGATCCAGAATTATCGGCTGCAGAAGCTTTCAGGAAAGCCTTGCCAGCCACAGAAGAAGCTCCTGAAGGCCTCTGACAGCAAAAAGGAGGCCGGGATCAACAAAGGCATGTGAGGTGAGTCAGTGGATGACATCCCCCGAAAATAAGTCCTGGTGCCTTTTTTGGTAGCAGAAAATTTATAAGACAGAATCTTAATTTCGGGAAAACACAGTAGCACTGATTATATTACCTAGTTTGGGTAATGAAACTTCCGAGAAAAGAAGCAAGCTCAAAGAGCACAAGGACCCCTCACAACAACAGTTGCAAGTGCAGAGACTTAAATAAATCATTCATTTCAGCACCGTCACAACTTCAAACAGTTGCCAAACAATTGGTTGTAAGTCAAGGACTTTCATCTTTTGAGGAGTACATCATCTATTTCTTTCCTTCTAGAGATGGGAGAGTGACAGTCATGACTGAACAACTTCAGTAATGGCCTTTAAATACAATTTAACATAAGAGCGCTATTAGGCTTGTTATTGGCAGAATCATGGGGGGGGGGAGACACCAACGCCCATAAGTCACAGCTGGAATTCTCTCACCCCTGGAAGAGGGCGGTCTTTTTAACAGCCTCAATTGAGGCATCCTCGCTCTTCCATCCCCAAATATCTTCTGTTTGCCTCACACAGCAGGTTCTGGGATCCCATTGTCCACCACTGCAGCGGCCCAGGCTGCTTTGCAGCTTAACGGAGCGATACCTTTGGGAGCACTGAATCCAGCTGCCCTGACAGGTAAGGGGGTGGGGGATCTGGGCTGGACCGAAAGGAGCAATTGGGAGTGGTCCTGAGGAGAAGGGAGTGCGTCATAGCAATCCCGGCTCAGCATTTTTCAAACTCGGCAACTTTGCAGGTGTGTGGACTTCAACTGCTGGAATTTCCCAGCCAGCAAATCCAACCTCAGCAACTTTTAAGATGGGTGGACTTTCAACTCCCAGAATTCCCCAGCCACCTGTTGGCTGGGGAATTCTGGGAGTTGAAGTCCACCCATCTTAAAATTGGCAGTTTGCTGGCTGGGGAATTCTGGGAGTTGAAGTCCACCCATCTTTAAAGTGGCCAGCTTGCTCAAACTAGCCCAATGAATGTTTCTCCAGACTGCTTCTTGCATTGCACCAAAGATCACCCTAATTTAGCATCTTTTTTTCCCCCATGGGAAATTATTCCTGGGTTCTTAATGCCTTTTTTCCCCTTTCTCTCACCCCTGTAGCTCTTAGCCCAGCATTGAACCTGGCTTCACAGACACTGGCCTCCCAGTGCTTCCAGCTTTCAGGCCTCTTCAGTCCCCAAACAATGTAAGTCGCTAAACAGCAAAGTCTATGGGTGTTGACAGGAAAGGAGTTTTTTCATCTTTATTATGCTCCAGATTTGACTTGCAGACCTTTTACAACTTAACTAAGACCTATAAGTTATCCCAGGGTGGATTTTTATCAATCAGATACTTGAAAACTCAGGTCTTCTCCTCTTCCTCCCCAAAATCTCAACCTGACGATCCTTGGGCCCCAAAGTTCCCCACATCCCTTAGATTTCACCGACAAACTGACTTGCCTTGGTGCTCTCTGGGCTTGTTTCCTTGCAGATGTTTCATGATCCAACCAGTGGTGGGATTGAAATGGTTTTACTATCAGTTCGGTGGGCGTGGCTTGGGCGTGCTTTGCCTACTGCCAGCACGCGCAGTTTTCCCCACACCAGCTGAGACCTGCAGCGCCAATCAGATGAGAGGGTGGTGGGAGGGCCGATCCTGCGCTTTTCTTTCTCCTCTCAGCTGATTGTCGGAGGATTTTTTTCCCCTCAGCTGATGGTCCGAACCGATAGCATTCCACCACTGGACTCAACTAGGTAAAATCACCAGCGCTAGAAGGAGTGGGATTTATAGAGGATGAGGAGGGAGGAGTGGGATGACTTCAGAGTCCCTGGTACTCTGATCTTGATTGTGGACATTTCATGACCCAATTAGCTGACAACCTCAGTGGTGTAAAGGAGTGGGGTTTGCAAAGTAGAGGAGAGAGGAGCAGGAGCAGGACAATTTGGTGGCGACGGTCTAAGGCAGGCTGTCAAACTCATGGCCTGCAGGCCAAATGCATTACATGCTGGCCACCCCACCCCCATTTTAGCGAAGGAGGAAAAGTTGTGATAATGTCACATGACAACAACGTGACACCCCTGGTTTATGGGGTCCTTGGTGCTTCTGAATTTGGTTGCTTTCTTGCAGACATTTCATGACCCAACTAGATAACACCCTCAGTCTAGAAAGGAGTTGGGATTGTGGAACGGAGGAAGAGGAGAAGGGATAAGACTGTGAGGTCATTGGTGCTCTCTAAGCTTGGTTGCTTTCTTTTAAGACATTTCATGACCCGACTAGATAACATTATCAGTGCTAGAAGGGAGGAGAGGGATAGGGTGATGGTGGTAGTCTTTGGTGCTCCCTGAGCATGCTGACAACCCAATTAGATCACATTATCAGTGGTAGAACGAAGGAGATAGGATAGAATTGGTAGCCTTGTGGAGGTCCTTGCTGCTCTTTGAGCTTGCAGGCGTTTCATGACCCAGCTAGGTAACCTCATCAGTCTAAAAGGGCTTTGTCCTCATTTTATATCCTAGTGGCTTGGCCCATCAGTGTTGGCGGGAATGGTGTCAGGGACTTGCCTTGTGGATTCTCTGGTGCCCAGATTCGTTCCTCGACCCCTAATTCCCCCCTCTCCCCCAAATAACTTTACTCTTCCCTTCACCTTCGTTTTCTACCCTCTGCCATATCTCCATGTGAAATCCTGATTGGTGAGGCATAGAGGAGGAGATGGAGAAGGGCCTTGGGGAGGGAGGGAAGGAAGGTAGGTTGGAAAAGAAGGCTTCTAACCACTTCTTTGTTTTTTTTCCCCCTTGTTTTCCAGGTAAGGCCACCCAGTCCTCCCTCCCCCCTTCCCGCCCTCCTTCTCCCACGGAGCTCAGAGGGAGAATGATCATCTCCACACCATTGCCGCCTCACCTGACAGCCCCTCCCTCCCCATTGTGGATCCAAGCCTGTGGGAGGCGGAATGAACTTTGAAGGAACTCTTTGGGGACAAGGGGGTGGGGAGGGAAGCCCTTCTTAACATGAACTCTGATTTTATTCTGAATTTTATTCGTCCTGGGGAAGGGGGGGAAGAGCTTATATTCTGACCCTCCCTTCCCCCCCCTTCTCCTCCCCCCCCCTCCTCAAATCACAATTGGAGGAGAGGCACATTATCCCCCACCTTGGGGGGGAGCTTCGCAGAGGCTGAAAGGACCTCCCCTCCCAAAAAAAAGAGGTGGAATTGCAGCATTTTTACCTTTTGGGGAGGGGGCAGGAAGACCCTTGGCCCCTTCCTCTCTCTCTCTCTCTCTCTCTCTCTCCCCACCCCTTAGCTCTCAGATCAGGCTGTGGGGCTTTGCTTGAATAGCTTTGGGTGGTCCTCGTGGCCGCGTTGGGTCTGTATGCACGCATTGTACAAAAAAACTGCAGAGACACAGACCGGCATGTGGGTGGGTGGGAGGCCCATGCGGTGTATATCTCTTCTCTCTCTCCCCCCTCCCCTCAATTTTTAAAGGGGCTGCGTAAACCGTGGGGAAGTTGGGTGTTCCCCCCCCCTTCATTTTTCTCGGCTCTGCCTCCTGTTCTTGGTGACCCCGTTTTTCTGGCTGCGTCCGTTCCTCGGAGTCCTTCGGAGACCCGTTCCCTCCCCCCCCCCCCCCCCCCCCCCCCCCCCCGGCCCTTTCCAGATTTTCAAAAGTGTATTTTGGTTTTTCTTTTTATCTCTTTCGATTACCCCCTTTTTTTCTTTTGCTTATAAATGAATAATAAAAAGTCACCCAATGGAACCGTGCGTATGGCTGCTCGCTCTTTTTTTTTTCCCAAGGAGTTGGGGTGCGGGAGGGAGAGTTTCTCCTAAAAAGAGATTAAAACCCTTTTAGGGAAAGGCTAAAATATATGGGAAGGGAGGGTTTTTTCTCAACATTTCCATAGTCCAACCAAGAAAGGAAAGGAACATGTAGTTCTTTCATGGGATCAGTATATTCAAAATCTATCTTAACATCTCCATCTCTCTCTTTCTCTCTCTCTCTCTCATCATCTATCATTATCATCTGTCTTTATATCTTTATATTGATATCTGTCATCTATCCATCTGTCTTATCTATGTCTCTATTGTTTATATCATGTTTTTATCTATGTCTTTATGTCTCTCTACCTTATCTATATGCCTATATATCATCTATCTCTTATGTCTTTATATCAGTATCTATATATAATCTATCCACCTATATCATCACTCTATGTCTTTATACATCTATGTCTATCATTATTATATCTCTATGTCTTTTATTTGTATGTCTATATCTAATGCCTTTGTCTTTATATATCTAATGTCTGTCTTTGTCTATGTCTTGTCTACATCTAATGTCTCTATGTCTTTATCTTTGTCTCTATCATCTCTATATCTTTATCTCTGTCTCCTATCATCTACCTACCTACCTACCTACCTAATGTCTCTATGTCTTTATCTCTGTCATTGTCTATATCTATCATCTCTGCCTTGCTCTTTTCCCCACAGAATTTTCCATGGGGAAATATTCTGTCAGACAGGAGTCTCTTCCCCTTTCGTCCCAACTCTCCATGAGCAGAAGCTACTCTGAAATATAGTCCTTGAACTTAATGACCACCAAGAATCTCCATAAACAGTTGGGACCAGAATTATTTTTACTAAGCAAATCAATTGTTATGTTGAGCCGTTGGCCGATTTTATAACCTTTTATTGCCATGGTTGCTACAGAAATCATTGCAATTGCTAAGCAAGTCACATGGATGTTAGGTAAATCCTCCTCCCCCCCACTTGCTGTCTGCTTTTGGAAATTGGCTGGGTAGGTCACAAATGATGATTATGTGACCCTAAGATGCTGTCCACTTAACAACTGGTATGAACAGTCATACAATGAAGCAAAATTCACTTAACAAATGTTTCACTTGCTACCTAAAAAATTTTGGGGGGCTGAATGGTGATCGTACGTCAAGGACTTCCTGTACATGCCAAGTGCCCAAATTTTGAACACAACCAAATTTTTATCACACAGGGCACGATGGTCTTAAGTGTAAAGACTGGCCTTAAGTCACGGTTTAGTGCTTACTGAACAGTCACTAAATGAACGGTTGTAAGTTGAGGACTTCTGTTGATGTTCTTTCTGATCCCATCACCTTGCAGGTGGCCACGTTCTTGGTTCCACAGTTGGTGTGATAAATCCCACAAAATATCCTTGAGATGCACAATTTTATGACACAGAATAATAGATTGGAAAGGATCTTGGAGGTCTTCTAGTGCAACCCCCTGCTCAAGCGGATATCCTACACCATTTCAGACACGGTTGTCCAATCTCAAAACCCTCCGGTGTTGGAGCTCTCACAACTTCTGGTGGCAGGCTGTTCCACTGGTTAATAGTTCTCAATGTCAGGAAATTCCTCCTTAATTCCAGACTTTTAATTCCAGATTGCTTCTTTCCTTCATTAGTTTCCATCCGTTGCTTCTTGTCCTGCCTTTGGAAAATAATTTGACTCCCCCCTCTTCTTTGTGACAGCCCCTCAAATACTAGAATGCTGCTATCATGTCACAACCTAGTCTGTCTGTTCTTTAAACTAAGGGACCCAATTCCTTCCTGCAACCATTCTTCATATGTTTTAATATGCTTGAGTCTGGTTTTGCTTTCAGGTGGATTGATTTTTGTGTGTCCTTGTTATTCATCACGGTCTGTCTGTCTTGGTGTTGCTTATTCCTGGGGGCGGTTTCTGTCAACTCCCCATGGCCAGCTCAACATGGCCAACTTGACCAACTCTACAAGTCACTCACCATGGTCATCAACATGGCCCACTCAGCATGGCCAATTCAACTTGGCCAACTCAACACAGCCAACTTAACCATGGCCAACAACATGGCCTACTCAACATGGCCAACTTACCATAGACAATTCAACATGGCCCACTCAACATGGCCAACTCAACACAACATGGACAACGACACGGACAACTCACCACAGCCAACTTGCCATGGCCACTCAGTGCAAGACAAGTTACACTAATATCAAAGAAATGGTGGAACAGAATAATTGAAAAAAGGATGCAAAAGGAGGGACCGACTGAAATGTAAATGACAAAAATTAAAATAATTTATTTTAAATAATTGAATTGTTCAATTGTCCTGCGGCAGATGGCTCTGGATGCAGGCCAGTGACAATTCATTTTCCCCAGGGAGCTCCCTCAGTTTGCTTGATCTGGTGGGGGGGGGCTCTCTCTCCCCATCTGGGGGACCAGAAGCCAAGGCTCTGCCTTACCTTAAAATGCCCCATTCATTCCTCTCCTCCCCACCCCACAAGCCCCTTTAACTCCCTCCCTCATCCTTGATCCCTGCTCCCCAGGGCTGGATGCTGGGCCTGAGTTGCTTGGCTGGGGCTGAGAAGCAGAAGTTGGTTGCCATAGTGATGGGATAACATCCTGTCTCCGTGGCAACTCCCCAACCGGGGACCACAAGGACGTTTCCATGGCAAAGTGATGGGTATCTCATGCCTTCTCCCCTTCCCCCTTGCCAAACTCAGTTCGGTTTCGTGAGCCCTGGAAAGGATGATGGAGTAGGAGGCGGGGGGGGGGGGGGGGGGGCAGCGTGCAGGAAGAGGAGAAGTTTGACTTCAGGGAGCACGAAGGAACTGGCAGCTGTGCAGCCGGGCCTGCTGAGTTGCCCTGTCAATCAAACGGAGCATCCTTGTCTCTAAATCTCACATCACCACCCGTTTGTTCAAATGACTTCCATAGGGATAACGTGAAAAGGAATAACAGGGTCGAAAGGGACCTCAGAGGTCTTCTAGTCCAACTCCCTGTTCAGGCAGCAGACCCTACACCATTTCAGACAAATGGCTGTCCAATCTCTTCTTTAAAAACCCCAGTGTTTGAGCGCACACAACTTCTGTTGGCAAATCATCCCGCTGATTAATTGTTCTAATTGTCAGGAAACTTCTCCATTCTAAGTTGCTTCTCTCTCTGATTAGTTCCCACCAGTTGTGTGATGACCCAGGGTGGGATACAAAACAAAACAGTCACAGAAAACAGGCGAAGCCCCTTTTATTCTTTCACTTTGCTTCCAAGCTCCGAATATTCTTGACAGAAGCAAAAAAAAAAAACTCCCACACAGTTACAAGAAGAAGGGAAAAAGCAACACAAACCAGGCAAGATAAGGGCTGGAGGATGGCCACAGTTAACACACACTGGGAAGGACGCCAAACTCAGAGAGGAACCATAAACTAGAGATATTTCCACGCTTTGTTTCCAGCGGTTTGCCCTTACGCAGGTCTGTACTCTTATTCAGTTGTCACAGCTGCAGCCCATGAAGAGGATCAAGACCCTCTCCTCCCAAGTAGACCATGTCTCTCCCTTATCCACTCCTCCCTGCGTGGCCTAGGATGGAGTGGGGATGGGCCTGGGTCCTCCTCAGACTGCCAGACGGCCTCTGCCCTTCCCCAGCCTCCTCCACAACTCCGGAGCCACACTTCCACTCCCTGTCGGCTGTTCCTTCTCTCCCTCAGAGTCAGTCTCCACCAGGGACATGACACGTTGCTTCTTGTCCTGCCTTCTGGGGCTTTGGAGAATAGCTTGACTCCCTCTTCTTTGGGGCAGCCCCATAGATACTATTGGAAGACTGCTATCATGCCAATCCTAATCTTTCTTTTCATCAAACTAGACAGATCCAGTTCCAGCAACAGTTCTTCATGTTTTAGACTGCAGTCCCCTCATCATCCTCGTTGCTTTTCTCTGCATTTTTTCTACATCTTTTTTTTTTTAATATTGTAGCAGCTAAAACTGAATGCAATATTCCAACTAATTCTGAACGGACTCCGGACTTGGCCAGGGGGTTGGACTAGGTGACCTCCAAGGTCCCTTCCAGCTGTATGCTTTGATGATTATGGGGAGGGAGACATCTTTGGGATCAAAGCCAGACTGGTTGAACAGTGAAGGCCTCAGAAATCCCCCAAAACCAGGAATGGGTGAGTTCTAGTCCTGCCTGGGTTGACTTTGGGCCAGCCATTGTTTCTCAGCCCTAAAAAGCAGGCAATGGCAAATCACTTCTGGGGCGGGGTGTGTGGGGGAACTTGGCAAGAAAATTTGCAGGAACTTGTCCAGGGAATCTTTAAGAATTGGACAGCATGGAACTGAGGGGAACAATGAAAATATCATCAGTCTGGAAATATTGAATTTCAAGTGGTTTTGAGTTCAAAGTTCTTGTATCTGGAGGCAGAAAATAATCATTTTCCCCAGCGGGTGTTGGCTCTTGTTGATTCGATAAATCTTTTCCTTGCCTTTTTGTCTCCTTGATGCTGGGTGCAACATGCTAAATTTAGAGAGAAAGACAAGCTGACATCTCTTCAAAGCCATCATGGATGCATTTATCATAACGATTGGTAGGAAATGGTTAGCATAGTTTCCCAGCTAAGAAATGTTATTAAAAAGGAGCTGTAGTCTAATATATTTGAGGAAGACTGCATTGTTAATCTACTGCCTCTAAAAGTCTAATTTCCTGTACTGTAAAGTCATTTTTATTATTTAAACAAGCTTCTGATTTGGGAAGAAAATGGAAAATTATTAATTATTATAATTAAGTATTATCATAATTATTATAATTGATTAAACATTTTATTAATAATAATTTATAATTATTAATAATAAAACAATAAATGTATTGGTGATAATTATTGATTATTATGAATAAAAGTTCTGGGAGTCTTTCCATTAACCCATTGATTCCAAGTCCCTACTGATTAACAGATTAAGAGTTGGAAGGGACCTTGGAGGTCTTCTAGTCCAACCCCCTGCTCAAGCAGGAGACCCTATACCATTTCAGACAAATGGTTGTTCAATCTCTTCTTAAAAACTTCCAGTGTTGGAACATTCACAACTTCTGGTGGCAAGCAGTTCCACTGATAGTTTAACTGTTTCAGGAAATTTCTCCTTAGTTCCAGGTTGTTACTCTCCTTGGTTTGTTTCTTGTCCTGCTTTGAACAATAGGTGGACCCCCTCTTCTTTGGGGCAGCCCCTCAAATTTTGGAAGGCTTCTATCATGTCACCCCAAGTCCTTTTTTTTTATTCATTAATGAAGCCCTCCCAGATCCAATAATGCTCCAATATTTGAGGGGCTGCCCCAGAGAGGAGGGAGGGGGTCAAGCTATTTTCCAAAGCATCCAAAGGCCAGACAAGGAACAATGGATGGAAACTGATCCAGGAGAGATTCAACCTGGAAATAAGGAGACATTTTTTTGACAGTGAGAACCATCAACCCATGGAAAAGAAGTTGCCTTCGGAAGTTGTGGGAACTTCAGTTGTCAGAAATGGTGTAGGGTCTCTACTTGGGCAGAGGGTTGGACTAGATGACCTACAAGGTCCGTTCCAACTCTTGTGAATCTATCTGTATCTCCTCTAACTCTGATACAGTATTATTAATAGAGGACTGAGACATATTTTCTTTGACAATCAGCATGGCATGGGTGCATAGCTATATTGATATAATTGGCTCCATATTGTAATCAGAATAACAGATATTAAAGCAGGCATATGGTCTTCAACTCAAAAAGAGCCACTTTAAGTCTTTAATTCTTCTTTTATAACAGCAAATCCTAACACTATATCTTATTTTAATCACTGCTACCTCTGCCCTCCTCATTTTATTATCCTTTAATGCCGTGTCATTTTATGCTTCCAATCAAGCGCGATCTGATTCTTGTAAGTGGTTCAGAGTCCTTTCAGCTGGAGGAGGAGATGGGAATGCTTTAAATAAACTTCTACAGGCTGGTGAGACAAAAAAAAGGGGAAGAAACAGGACAGAATCTACTGTTCTGGTGTAGGAGAAAGGGTGGGAGGTAACCAAGATAGAATTCAAGTAGTTCTTGGCTTGCGAGTGTTCATTTAGCGACCGTACAATGTGACAACAGCACTGAACTCAGTGACTTAGGAAGGGGTGGGATTCAACCGGTTTGATGAATGTGCGTGGTGCATTTGGAACCAGCTCTAAAACTTACCTTTTACTGCAGCCCCGGCGAGTAAAACAACTGATTTGCGCGGCAATCTGCTCTGCCAGCTGGGCTTCAAACAAAGGAAATATAGAACAGACTAGCGCAGGGGTGGGTGGAAAGGGCCCACTGATAACCGGAACTACCAGTTCGCCCGAACCGGTCCGTACCAGCTTAATCCCACCCCTGGATTTAGGACTTTCTTCTTTCACACTTACGACTGTTGCAATATCCCCATGGTCACGGGATCAAAATTAGGACGCTTGGTTTGGTTTGTGCTTATGACGTTTGCAGTGTCTCTGGGGGGGTGGGGGGGTTCCCGTGATCCCTTTGCCGACCTTCCGATGAGCCAGATCAATTTCAACGCCGTGAAACTAATTGAAATGCTGCCAGGATTCTCTTAACAACGATGGCATGAAGTTGTCCAAATGGGGCGAAAATTCACGCTTAATGGAAAGTCTCGCCGAACGACAGAAAGGTTGGAATCCATTTGTGGTTGTACGTCCAGGTCTACCCGTTATAAGAATCACGAAGGTGAGATCTAGGGTCCTGCCATTTGGCAAACACCGATGGGGGCATGTTCTCTGGCCGAGATCGTGGTAGTAGATCATGGTGTCAATCTCAGTGACATTGAGGGCAGCATCAGGGTTGTGTTTGATCTCCCGGGGGGGGGGGGCGTGGCCAGGGGGTGTGGTCAGCTCAACATCACTCATCACAGGTGTTGGGGTCACCTGTGGTGGACTTCCCTCAGACCTTCCTCCCTCATTATAATCTCCTTCCTTCCTTTTTTCCTTCCCTCTTCATTCTCCTTTCTTCTTCCTTCCCCTCTTTCTTTCATTTTCCTTCCTCGCTCTCTTTCCATCTTCCCTTTTTTTTTTGGTCTTTCCTCTTTCCCTTTCTCCTTTCCTGTCCCTTCTTGGATGCTCAAATGCAAAAGGGGAAGAAACATTTCTGCCAATAGTGGAATTCCATTTTTTTTACTACCGGTTCTGTCAGCATGGCTTGGTGGGCGTGGCAGGGGAAGGATACTGCAAAATTTCCAGTCAGAGGCGGTATTTGCCAGTTCTACTCAAAATTTCCGCTACCGGTTCTCCAGAATTGGTCAGCACCTGCTGAATACCACCTCTGATTTCTGCTTTTGTTTTGTTTTTGGTTTGTTTTGCTAGCCCTCCGCCAGTGAAAACAGAGTCCGGGGGAAATTGCACATGGCGTTTTCTCACCACGGGCCGGTCCTTCACTGTTTCCAGGGTGTCCCCATGGGTCAGATGTAAAAATCCCGAGTTTGACACCCCTGTAGTAGATGGGCAGAAGAGCTAAGAGGTGGTAAGGCAGGGATGTCAAACTTGATTTCATTGAGGGCCGCATCAGGGTTGTGTTTGACTTTGGGGGAGGGGGGAGGGGTGTGTGTGTCCAGGTGGGCATGTCCAGCTCGACACCACTTGTGTCGGGAGCACCTGTGGTGGCCCATGTGGGGCTGTGGGGGATCCACTTTTGCTAGTAGTTTGTTTTGCTAGCGTTCTGCCAGCGAAAATGGAGCTGTGGGAGGCCACATGCCCCCTTCCCAGGCCCCGTTTTCGGTTATGATGGCCTCCTACAGCCCTCTGCCAGTTAAAAGGGCCACCGTGCGCGGCCCTCCAGAGCTCTATTTTCGCTGGCAGAGGCATTGCGGGCCGATCCTTTGCCATTTTCAAGGGCAGCTGCACAGGCCAGATCTAAGCACCTCGCGGGCCAGATCCATCCTGTAGGCCTTGAGTTTCAACACCCCTGTGATAAGGGAAGGAAAACACCATGGGAATGTAAGAAGCAGCGAAGGCTGGAGGGTTAGAAGTGTGGGAAGGAATTGATGTTCTTTGTTGCAGGTGCTGCTCGCCAAGAATGGGCGTGGGAGAACGATGACAGCTTCGCCTGACATCTTGTCTCCGCTGCTGATCTCAGGAGACACAGCTTGCATCTTTAAAAAAGTTCCTTCTTGACTGCCTGGGTCATCACCTTCTCATCTCTCTCGAATGCCCCCCCACCCACCCACTTCAACCTCTTGGACACCAGGGACCGGTTCTGTGGAGAGATTTTTCCGTGGACTTAGGGGGGGTTAATGTGGTTTTGTGTCCTGCCTGTATCCCAAGGATGGGGCTTCCCTCATTTGCACAGCCTGGATTCTGACATGCTGCAGCCCATTGAGGACCCCTGATGTAGATCTTTGATCCTTGAAGGTTGCAGACATCTTGATGATCAGTAGATGGTGGGAGAGAAGATCTTCTGGGCCTCTCGATCGATTTCCAAGCATCATCTGGGTCAGGGGTGCAAACTCAAGGCCCGTAGGCCATATCTGGTTCATGGGTGCTTGAATCTGGCCCGTGAGCCTGCTCTGAAAACAGGGAAGACTGTCCCGCGGTGTATCGGCCAGCAAAAACAGAGCTTGGGGAGGCCACGTATGGCCCACCAGGGCTGTTTTCAGCTGTGATGGCCTATTGCCAACGAAAACTCAGCTTGCAGCCTACCCGGGCTCCATTTTCAGCCGCGGCAGCCTTCTGCAACTCTCTGGCAGTGAAAATGGAGCTTGGCCTCCCCTCTGGCAGAGGGCTGCAGGAAGCCATTGCCAAAAACAGAGCCATCAGCCAATAACGGAGCCTTGATGAGTGACATTGAGCTGGCCATGCCCCCTTGGCCTCCCCAAGGCCAAACACAACCCTGATGTAGCCCTCCATGAAATCGAGCTTGACACCCCTTGAGGTCCTCCTACCACCTCCGAATATCTTTCAGCCTTAAATTCAGTCAAAGAAGATTCGAATTACTAAAAGGGTTGAAGGAGGGGAGATAAGAGCACGTGCAGAGGGCTTCTCTGGCTTTCTCTGGAGAGAGAAACAGAATCTCTTCCTCCTGATCTGCGGATATTCCCAAAGGCCAGCTAGGCAGGAGGCCAACCCCGTTCCTTCTTCCCGAGTCTGTTCTGGGGAAATGGATGAAATACAGAGAGTTATCAACTTACCACTGTTCACTTAGCAATTTCTTAATGTTGCAGCCGCTCTGAAAAAAAGCTTACAACTTACAACTGGTCCTCGCACTTACAACCGTCGTAGCATTCCCCATAGTCATGTGATCCAAATCCGGGCATTTGACAACTGTCATGTGTTTATGATGGATTAACAGATAACAGATAATCAGAGATGCCTTGCAGGTCATCTAGTCCAACCCCCCTGTCCAAGCGGGAGACCCTACACCATTTCTGACAAATGGCGGTCCAATCTCTTCTTGAAAGTCTCAAGTGATGATTCTCCCACAACTTCTGAGGGCAACGTCTGTTCCATTGGTTGATTGTTCTCACTGTCAGAAAGTTTCTCTTTATTTTCAGGTTAAATCTCTCCTTGTTCAGTTTCCATCCAATATTCCTTGTCTGGTCTACAGGTGGATTGCAGTCTCCTAGGGTCTTATGATCACCATTTGCAACCTTCCCAACAAAGAATATCAACTGAGGGATCTGGATTCCCACCCAATGAGTCTGCGTTCACTTAACAACGGCAATTGTTCGCTTAAGCTACCGTAGCGAAAAAGGTCATAAAATGCCTTGGAATTCTCGTCTCAATGATAGCCGTAAGTCGAGGACTTCCTGGTTAGGATAGACATGCGACTTGCCTTTTAGGTTACTACAATTAGTTCTCGAGTTACAATCATTCATTTAGCGACCGAAGTTACAATCGCGCTGAAAAAGGTGACTTATGACCGTTTTTCACACTTGCGTCCATTGCAGTATCCCCAGCAAAATTTGTTTGGACAACAGGTTTGTATTTATGACGGTTGCAGTGTCCCAGGGTTACGTGATCATTGTTCGTAACCTTTTGCTGAACAAAGTTACGGAGGGAACCACATTCACTCAACAATGGTGCTCCTAATGTCACAACTGTGATGATTAACTTAAGAAAGGCAAGAAAGGTCGTAAAACAGGGCACAACTCGCTTCGCCAGTGTCTCGGTTAACAGCATCAATTTGGGGCTCAATTATGGTCGTACAGTGAGGACTCCCTGTAATTCTTACTCTTATTTTCTACCTCACCCTTTCCACTTCCCCTCTACCTTCCTGGGCGCCATGCCTGATGCTTCAATATGGCGGAAGAATCTGAGCTGGTCACCATATTACAAAACAGATGTTGAGACTTTGGAAAATGTCAGAGAAGAGCAACAACTAAGATGATCAAAGGCCTGGAGACTAGAACATAGGATTTGGGTTTGGCTGGTCTAGAGAAAAGAAGGACCAGGGGTGACATGATAACAGTATTCCAATATTTGAGGGGCTGCCACAAAGAAGAGGGAGTCAAGCTATTCTCCAAAGCACCTGAAGGCAGGACAAGAAGCAATGGGTGGAAACTAATCAAGGAGAGAAGCAACCTGGAATTAAGGAGAAACTTCCCAACAGTGAGGACAACTAACCAGTGGAACAGCCTGCCACCAGAAATTGTAGGTGCTCCATCACTGGATGTTTTTAAGGAGAGGCTAGAGCAGGTATCAAATTCAATTTCATTGAGGGCCGCATCAGGGCTATGGTTGAGGCACATTCTGAGGCAAGGCCGCATCAGGAGCAAAGGTGGCATTCAGCAGGTTCTGATCAGTTTTGGAGAACTGGTAGCGGAAATTTTGAGTAGTTTGGAGAACTGGCAAATACCACCACTGACTGGCCCCGCCCCCATCTCCGCCTTCCGAGTCCCAGTTGATTGGCTGGGTCTTCTTTGGTTGCCCTGCACAGGAGAATGGAGCTGGAAAGCAGGTTAGTGGGGCGGGGGAGGGAATGGAGATTTTACAGTATCCTTCCCCTGCCACACCCCATGAAGCCACGCCCACCAAGCCACACCAAGTCATGCCCACCAAGACATGCCTACAGAACCAGTAGAAATTTTTTTTTGAATCCCACCACTGCTCAGGGTGCCAATTGGGTGTGTGTGTGACCAACGGTGTGGGCATGGCCAGATTGACACCTCTCACTGGGCATGGGCAACTGCCTTGGGTTTGACACCCCTGGTCTAGATAGACACTTATTCAAATGGTTTAAGTTCTCCTGCTTGAGCAGGGGGCTGGACTAGAAGACCTCCAAGGTCCCTTCCAGCTCATTCATAATATTCTTTTCAAGAATGACACCATGTGGTAGAAAATGGCTTTAATTGAAAATAGGGGCTCACAATCAGCTGTGGTCAGACAGCCTCTCTCCATTTTTTCTGGACCCATTCTGGATCTCTTCTTAACATCTCAATCTTTTCAGAAGGGGAACCAATGTTCTCTACAATATTAAAAGTTTTCTTCAAGAGCTGCTCCGTATCCGGTTCTTTGACACATCCGGCACTATCAAATTAAAACATGATCCTTATCAGCGTCATCAAAATCGTTGGAATGAAAGGAAAACCTCATTCTGCTCAATTGTACATCCGGCACTATCAAATTAAAACATGATCCTTATCAACATCATCAAAATCGTTGGAATGAAAGGAAAACCTCATTCTGCTCAATTGTCTGGAAAGGACAATACACAGTGGAATTTATAAAGGGTTTTGTTGCTATTCAACATAATGATCCGAATGAGAAGTACACAATGATTTGTGAGGTTCTTTAAAAGGATGAGCGGCATAAAGCCCCTTTACTGCAAACAGCCAAGCCTAGAAAACAGCAACTTTTGTCTGCCAAAGTCGTTATAGAAAACCATCATTTAAATGAAAATGAAAGGCAGGAGGAAGTGAACAGAAAAGGTGTTGTCGGAGCAACGATGATCTACTTGACATGGATGTGTCTGTCAAAGGCTCTCGAGCAACGTGAAATTCAAAGCTGAAAAAAGAAGGATTTTTCTCAATTTGGCAAGCAGCTGTGGGTGCAATAGTTCACACTCGCAACAAGGAAGGGTGAAAAGTTTACACCAGCGTGGACCATTTGAAGGGGACGGACCCAAAGGGTGCCAGTCTATGGCTTTGAGCAAGGCCTCGTTGAAGTGAGGTTGACGATTGTGTGAAATTCCAGAATTTTGCACGGCTTCAAAGAGGCACCACAAAACAGCCCTCTTAACCCTGTGATAACCCCAACAGGAGCCGAACGGCGAAAATTATTCTGCACAGGTTGTATTTGTTGTATTCATTTATGCGCACAGATGTTGGGCAGTAGAGTTTTCTTTTCCTAGCTGGAGTTTTGAGAAATTTTTTAGAAAATATTTTAAAAGAAAGGCAGGTTTCTGAATGGCGGCGGCGGAGAAGGAAGGCAGATCAAGAAAAAGTCCTGAGTCTCTAAAAGCAAGTGATTTAGCCCCACGTGGTATCTTTACAACAGATTGAAAAGCCAAAAGTTGAAGGTTATGGGAGGTTCTGCCTTTGTCACCCTATTGCCCCCAATAAAAATCCTCTCAAAGAATCGTAGGGTTGAAAGGAACCACAGAGGTTTTCTAGTCCAACCCCAAAGCAGGAGACATTATATCATCACAAGGGTGTGATGAGTTTTCCAATGTGAGGAGAGAGATTTACAGTTGAGCTTGGAGGCAAGCAGTTTCTTCAATCACGCTATTTCAAATCCTCTGGCAGAATCTTAAACTTTCTTCTAAACCTGGATCTTCCCACCACTTACTGAAAAGCTCTCCACAAAATTCCTTAAAACGTTCCCCTCAAAATTCCTCAAAAAATCCTGCTCAAAATTCCTCAAAAAATCCTGCTCAAAATTTCTCAAAAAGTCCCCCTCAAAATTCCTCAAAAATTTATTCTCAAAATTCCTTAATCCTCCTCCTCAAAATTCCTCAAAAGGTCCTCCTCAAAATTCCTCAAAACATCTTCAAAATTCCTCAAAAAGTCCTCCTCAAAATTCCTCAAAACATCTTCAAAATTCCTCAAATAGTCCTCCTCAAAATTCAGTGCCGTGCAGAAAAGTAAAGCTTGATAAGTTAGGCATCAAAGCAGATCGGAGAGGTTAAGCCTCTGTGGAGTATCCTGCCCCATGCTCAATGACATATCTGGCATGGTGGTGGATGCTGCCCTGGGGATGCGCGAAGCAAAGGTATATTTGTGTCTTTCCTCAGAGAGAGAAGGTGGACAGCTCATAGCACTGAAAGGTCATTGCAAGATTTGGACCTCTGCTTGAAGAAGCGTCCATTGCGGGGCACCAAGCTGGAGAGGAACCGCTTGGCTTTTTTGGTGAGGCTTTCGCGACGGCCGATGGCGCCTTCTTTCCTCAAGGAATCGCCCTCCCGTCTACAGCGGCGGAGGCGTATCTGGCGCACGACGCCTTCGAAGAGCTCCTCGGTGTTGTGGTGCAAGGCCGCCGAGGTCTCAATATGTTTGCAGTTCATCATCACTGCCAGGCTGCGGCCTTCTGGGGTGGGGAGACAAGAAGGAAAGAGAGCAGTTAAGTCGTCAGGGAAGGTGTTGGGTTTTTTTGAGCCATCCTGCCCTCAAGATCGTGAAGCCAAGATTCTGCCCATAGTTTCTTTAAAAAAACAAAACCCAAACTCAGTTTAAATAGTTGCCAGATTTATTTCCATCGGCCATCTCACAACAACTCTGGGAGGTGTGTAAGATGGGCTATGAAAAAGAGGTGTGATAAGGTTACAAAATGAACAAAGAACAGACTATACAGGTAGTCCTCGAGTTAGGAATGTAATGGAGCCTGCCCATTACATTTGTAACCCGAGGATTCGTGGAAGGGAATCTTGTCCCTTGGACACAATCACTCCACCTTTTGATCACAGATTCGCTAATCAAATGCACGATTTGTTAAGGTATTTCAGGGTGGGGGAGGCCAGGGAGGAGCCTAGTGATGGAACAGGACACCATTGTAGAGGTGCACTTAACCTGGAGTTCCATTTTGGTATGCAAAGGCCTCGCCCGGCATTTTGTAGCCTGAAACGTAGCTTTGGAGGGGTGGGCACAGCCCTCTGCAGCTCTGTTTTGGTGTAGGTAGGCCTGATCTGGCACTTTACAGTGAAACACTGAGTTCCAGAGGGGCATCTGGAGTCCCTTTTTGGTGTGGGCAGGCCTAATCCGGCACTTTGCAATGCAAAACAGAACTCAAGAGCGGCAGGCGCACCCCTCTGGAGCTCCATTTTGGCATGGGCAGGACTTGTCTGGCACCTTGCAACCTGAAACGGAGCTCCAGAGTGGTGGACACGTCTCTCCAGAGCTCTGTTTTGACACGGGCAGTCCTGATCAGGCACTTTGCAGTGCGAAATGGAGCTCCAGAGGGCGTGCCCACTCCCATGGGACCTCGGACGAGGCCTGCGCATACCAAAACGGAGCTGCGGAGCTCCGTTTTGGGCCGCAAAGGCTTTTTGCAAAGATGGTAAACTGCTTTTGCTGCAGTTCTCGTCCGGGCCTCCATTTGCAGAGAACAGAGGCCTAAATTACTGTGAGACTATGAGAGATCAATAGCGTGAGATCTCGCACTACTGATCTCGTGTGATTTTGCAGTACTTTAGGCCTCCATTCTCCGTGTACTCACTGAAGTCCCAAAGTGTCAAAACAGGCCAAGAAAGTTTCTGGACTTGATCATAAATGCTAGGGGATGCTTACCGCGTAACTTCGAATGTTCGCTAAGGGAACGCTCATAACCAGGGATGGGATGCTACCGGTTCTGCCTGGCTCTATAGAACTAGTAGCTCTGAAGAGCAGTAGACACTGAACTGGTTCTGTGTCTGCTGCTGTTTGGCCCACCCGCCTGCCTGGGCTCTTGGCTGTCTTTTATTTCCTGCTTTTTCAATCTCAGCTGCTTTACAAGGTATAGCTGAGCTTGAAAAAGCAGTTAAAAAGTGGCTTTTGAAATGCTGCGCACTCATCAGCTGTCCGAGCGGCACCGCTTAAGGTTTATCACATGTGTCCACAGAGCACATCTGGTGCATGTGCGTGCAAACTGTAATCACCAAACTGGTAGTAACACCAGATGAATCCCACCCCTGCTCATAACTTGGAGATTACCTACACAAACAAATTTCTGCTGCAAAGTGAGACATTTGTGCACTGAGTTTGGCCCCCTTCGGTCCGATTTAAATATGGTATATGTCCTACCTGTCAATGAATACTTCAGCTTCAACCATAACAACACAAGAGCAAACAATAGATACAAACTCAAGGTTAACTGCACCAAACTTGATTGCAGGAAATACGACTTCAGCAACAGAGTGGTCAATGTCTGGAATACTCTACCTGACTCTGTGGTTTCTTCCCCAAACCCCAAAAACTTTAACCTTAGACTGTCTACTATGGACCTCACCCCTTTCCTAAGAGTCTGTAGGGGGCGTGCATAAGCGCACTAATGTGCCTACCGTCCCTGTCCTATTGTTTCTTTTTATTTTTCTTATAAGTATCTATCTCATGTATTCAAAACTATGTTTATTCTTATACCTGTATCTTGTAAGTGATTGACAAATCAAATAAACAAATAAATGTTAAGTCCAACAGTTCTTAAGTGAATTGCTGGAATTGTTAAGTTAGCAACACGGTTGTTAAGTGAATCTGGCTTTCCCATTGACCTTGCTCATCGGGAGTTCATAAAAGGGGATTGCATGACACTGCAACCTGTAAATATACAGTTCCTGCATATCTGCCTCGAGATGAACTTTCTATTTTTAAAAAATTTTCATTTATTTTTATTTGTCAATTGCTTACAAGACAATAGTTATAAGTAAAAAACATAGTTATGAATACATGATACATATAAGAAAAATAAAATATATATATAAAAGAAACAATAGGACAGGTTGGTGAGCTTATGCACGCCCCCTACAGGCCTCTTAGGAAAGGGATGAGGTCAATAGTAGACAGTCTAAGGTGAAAGTTTTGAGGTTTTGGGGAAGAAACCACAGAGTCAGGTAGAGTATTCCAACATTGACTACTCTGTTGCTGAAGTCGTATTTCCTGCAATCAAGTTTGGTGTGGTTAACCTTGAGTTCGTATCCTATTGTTTGCTCTAGCATTGTTATGGTTGAAGCTGAAGTATTCATTGACAGGTAGGACATTGCAATGTATGATTTTTATATATTATACTTATATTTATTATATATTTATTCTCTACAATTGTAAACTGACAGGCACGATGCTGCCAGGGTATCATGGCCATCATCTGCTCTCGCCTTCACCCACAACGTTGGGTAACTCACCCTCTCGAGACACTTCCCGGGAACGGGCCAGGTCACTTTTGTTCCCCACCAGGATAATGGGGGGATCGGTCCGAGGACTCCCAGCTCGCAGGCGCAAGAGAGTTGGGGGGACCCTGGTGAAGCTGCGCCGATCGGTCACCGAGAAAACCACCAAAAAGGCATCACCTGTCTGGAGACAGGATTCTTGCATCCAGCCTCCAGAATCTCCCTGCCAAGGAAAGGTTGGTGGAGGAAGAAAACATCAAAGGTAAAGAAACTGTACGTTATAGGTAGTCCTCGACTTACAATAGCCTGTTTAGTGACTGCTCAAAGTTACGACAACATTGAAAAAAGGGATTTATGTCTGTTTTTCACACGACCGTTCCAGCATCCCTGTGGTAATGTGGTCAAAATTCAGATTCTTCTCAACTGCTTCATATTTATGACGGTTGCAGAGTCCTGGGGTCATGTGATCCTCTTTTGTGACTTGGAAAATGGTTAGGTTTTCTTTTCATGATCATTCTCCACCCTGGTAAGTAATGGAAGGAAGTGGCGTTTGAAGAGTGGAGGAAGAGGAGGAAAAGAAAAAGAAGAAAGGGAGGGTGAGGAGGAAGAGGAGGAAGGGGAAGTGAAAGTGAAAGGGGAAGGAAGGGAAAGCAAGAGGAAGAGGAGAGGAAGTGGAAGGAGAAAGGGAGGAGGAGGAAAAAGAAGAAAAGAGGAAGAAGAAAGAAGGAGAAGAGAGGAGAAAAGGTAGAAGAGGGGGAGGAGGAGAGGAAGGAGAAAGAGGAGGGAAGGAGGAGAAGAATACAAAGGGAAAGAGAAAGGGAAGATGGGGAGGAGGAGGAAAAAAGAAGAAAGGGAGGGGAGAGGAAGAAAGAGGAGGAAAGGAAGGGGAAGGGGAAAGGGAGGAGAAGGAGAAGGAGGAGAGGAAGGGGAAGGACAAAGGGAGGAGGAGAAAGAAGAGGAGGATGTGGAAGAAGGGGAAGAGAAAGGGGAAGCGGAAAGGGGAAGGGATAAGGAGAGGAAGGGGAAGGAGATGGGGAGGATGAGGAGGAAAAGAAAGAAGAACAGAAGGAGGAGAAGAAAGTAAAGAAAAGCATTGCACGGTCTATTTCTACAAAGGATTGAGGGAAAAGTGGATAAAGATAAAACCTGGCAATGGCTTATAACTGGAGCATTACAAAAAAGAAACCGAAGGCTTGGTTTTAGCTGCTCAAGAACAAGCTATTCAGACTAATGCAATCAAATCCAGAATTGGAAATCATCCAACGATTCAAAGAACAAATCATGAAAAGAAGCAGAGGAAACACTAGATCGCATACTCAGCTCTGGCGAAAAGGTTGCGCAAACTGTCTATAAGCAACAACGACGCAGTTGCCAGAATAAATCACTGGAGCATCTGTAAGCATTGTCATCTGCCAGCAATGAAAAATTGGATGGGAATGTAAGAGTTGAAAAAGTAATTGGAAAAAGAGCAGGCTAAAACATTGTGGAATTTCCAAAATACACATTGATAAAATTTTGCCACATCACACATCAGATTTAACTCTGGCTGAAAAAAGGAAGATTAATGAGGCAATACCGGGAGATTGTAAAATAGAGAAAGAGAAATACAAATAGAAGATGAAGAATTGCAGAAGATCACAAAGTAGAGATACGTAGTCCTCAATTTACAACAGTTCTGTTCTGATCCAGCTCCCTAAACACAACAAACCCTCTGGACGTGAACTCAAAAGATTCCAGCAGCCCCGACAAAAAGTTTCTCTCGCAAGCTAACAAGTCCATCTGGCTGAAAGATGAATTAATTGTCTGCCACATCTATTCGTCTCCGCCCCCTGCTTTTTATCTCCAGAGCTTGGGTGGAGCTTCGCTAGTAGCGGTGGCTCTTCTGTCCTAAAAACCGGCCCATAGATTTCCACTGCTCTCCTCTCCTCTGCCTTCTGTGCATACATGCATCAGGCACTGGACCCAGCTGTTTCTTCTCTTTCTCATCAGCCACCTCTGGACCTGAGGGCTGTTGACTCTCCATCTGAGGGCTGACGGATGGCTTCTGTCTCTGTCCCTCTCTCTCTCTGCCAGCTCCATTCCCTCTTCCCCCTCGGAGCTCCCAAGTTTCCCTCATGCTGATCTGACTCCCATGCCTTCTCCAGTGATTCAGCTGCTGGGAGGGGCTGGCAGTCAACAGACTACAACAAGTTCATATAGTGACCATTCAAAGTTACAATACCACCAAAAAAAGTGATTTAGGGCCATTTTTCACACTTATAACCATTGCAACATCCCCATAGTCACATGATCAAAATTCAGGTGCTTGGCAACTTATTCGCACTTATGATGGTTGCAGTATCTCGGTCTCTCAGTGTCACCAAAGAAAAGGGGGGTCAAATTATTGTCCAAAGCACCTGAAGGGTGGAAACTAATTAAGGAGAGAAGCAACCTGGAATTAAGGAGAAACTTCCTAACAATGACAATAATTAACCTTTGGAATAGCTTGCCACCAGAAATCATGGGCGCTCCATTACTGGAGGTTTTTAAAGAGGCTGGATGGTCACTTGCCTGAGATGGTATAAGTTCTCCTATTTGAGCAGGGGGCTTGACTAGAAGACCTCCTAGGTCCCTTCCAACTCTATTCTATTTTTTATTTTATATAAGAGCAATGAAGATGATTAGGCGACTGGAGGCTAAAGCATATGTCTAGTCCAATGAAAAGAAGAACTAAAGGAGACATAATTCCAATATTTTAGGGGCTGCCATAAAGAAGAGGGGAGTCACCCTCTTCTTCATAAAACCAGAAAGCAGGACAAGAAGCAATAGATGGAAACTAATCAAGGTGAGAAGCAACTCAGAATTAAGGAGAAATTTCCTGACGGTTAGAACAATTAATCAGTGGAACAACTTGCCTCCAGAAGTTGTAAATGCTCCAACACGGGAAGCTTTTAAGAAGAGATTGGACAGCCATTTGTCTGAAATGGTTCAGAGTTTCCTGCCTAGGCAGGAGGTTGGACTATTAGTTTTTCTAAAAAATGGCATCCTTTTGAGTAGCTGAAGATTAATGAGGAAATGATATTTCTATGTGGGGAAAATCAATGCTGGTGCACAGGCTCATGTAACAATGATAGGAACGCATTTCTAAATATTTTAAAAGCTTTTGTCTGCCACTACCGGAATGTAGATGGATAAACAGGTGTTTATTGTGATTTTAATATTTATTTTACCTTGCTCCTCCCCTTAAAAATGAAAAATCAAACAATAAAATTCAAATCAGCCACCGGATCGCAGCAATGGAAGAATGAAAATGCATTTGCAAAGACGCCCTTGACAAATGCATTTGCCCAGTGAGGCAGAAAATAGGAATTAAATGGCCTCTTAAGATCTCCCTGCTTTAGTATGCATTCTTTTTTGACAAACATTTGCATAATATAGAATGCTGCCATTCTATCTGGAGAGAACCCTGGCTGCATTTGCATATCGATTTGCATATATCTGTGCACTGTAGTACTCGTATTTGCATGCTTGGTTTCCCAAAGCAGATGTCTAATTTGCATATATTCACATACGGCCTTTCTCCATTTAAGGGATTTTGTGAAATGTTGTCATGTCTCCAACTAAATGTTTAAACTTAAAAAGCAGCTCATTGCTGTCGCTTGGATGATTCTGTATTGTTGGTCATTTTTGCATTAATCTAGCATCCGCATAATTGTGCCAAAAACTGGAGCATTTTACATCTGCTGCTTCTTGATTGGATTCCTCTTTTTTTAAAAAAATATTTACCGAAAACATCCAGCCTTCTTTGTTCTCATTTCCCTCTGCTGAATATAATGAACTTGCACTTGTACAAATAATAAAAAAATTCCGATACATTTGCAGCTTAAATGCATGGTCAACGAAGAGATGAAATGTACTTCCTTGCTGAAAGCCAACTAAAAATTAAAATGCAAATTCTTAACCCATAAGAAATCCCCACTGAGTAACATTCACCCCGAACTCCTTGAAACATTCACCCGGAATCCTTCACAGAATCACTCAATCTTAAGGGCTAGAAACCTGACTCACTCAAGAGTTGACTCAGGGCAAGAAGCAATGGGTGGAAAATAATCGAGGAGAGAAGCAACCTGGAACTAAGAAGAAATTTCCTGACAGTTAATTAATCTGCCACTACTAATTAATCAATAGAACAACTTCCCTCCAGAAGTTGTAAATGTTCCAGCACTGGAAGTTTTAAAAAATATGTTGGATAACCATTTGTCTGAAGTGGTGTAGAGTTTTCTGCTTAGGCAGGGAGTTGGACTAGAAGACCTCCAAGGTCCCTTCCAACTCTGTCTATTCTGTCCTATTCTGTCCTATTCTATTCTATACTATTCTATTTTCTATTCCATATTTCCTATCCCATTCCATTCCATATTCTATATTCTATGCTATGCTATGCTTCTCTATTCTATTTCTATATTCTACTCTACTCTGTTAGACAGAGCTTCTCAGAATCTCTGAATTCCTGATTCCGGTACCTGCAATTTTAATGGGATTACTTGGAGGTCAGAAATTCAGGCCAAGGATAGTAGCTTCAAGCATTGTCAACATTCTCCTGTATTTCTATACGAATCTAATTAGTGTCCATTTTCAATCAGCTAAAGAAAAAAATTGTACCTCTTGCACGCTTTGTGTGTGTGTGTGTGTGTGATATTGTGTTTTAATCAGGCCAGTGTTCTGATTTGATTGGGGGCAATTAATGAAGACCTTTAAGATCACTTTTTCTTTAACCAGGCAAATCTGATCCAAATCCATCCCACTGTTTGGTAAAATGGGAAAAACACTCAGATTTCCACTCAGAATTCCTTTCATCTTGCCAAGTTGAAAAGACATTTGCGAACGAATGCAGAGGAAAAGCAGAAAGTATTTTTAGAGCGCTCGACTTTGGAAACCGGCATCTTAGATTGAAACCTACCTCCTGGCATATATAAAAAGTAGCTATCTCATAAATTGTATTCCTACTTCAGGTTAAAGATAAATCAAGCAATTTTTTATTATTATTAAATTGCCCCGCATGATTAGGTCATTGAATTGCAACTTCTGAATGGCAGTTGATGAGGTCATTGAATTGCAAATTCTTTTGAATTGGGACATCAGAACTGTGAGTTCTATGTCTCTAGAGGCTTTCAAAAAAAAACAAGATTAGATAGTCATTTGTCTGAAATGGTACAGGGTCCTTCCAACAAGGGGATAGATGGGAAACACCAAATTTTCAGATGACACCAAGCTGGCAGGAATAGCCAATACTCCAGAAGATAGGCTGAAGATACAGAAGGATCTTGACAGACTTGAATACTGGGCACTATCTAATAAAATGAAATTAAATGGTGAAGGTTCTACATTTAGGCAAGAAAAGCAAAATACACAGATACAGTATATATGTGGTACCTCACTCAATAGTAGTAACTATGAGAGGGATCTTGGAGTCCTAGTGGACAACCATTAAAATAGAAGCCAGCTGTGTGCTGCTGCAGCTGCCAAAAAAGCCAATACAGTTCTAGGCTGCATGAACGGAAGGATAAAATCAAAACATGAAGTGTTAATACTGCTTTATAATGCCTTAGTAAGGCCATACTTGGAATAACGCATGCAGTTTTGGTCACCACGATGTAAAAAAGATGTTGAGATTCTAGAAAGAATGGAGAGTCGAGCAACAAAATGATGAGGGGACTGGAAACTAAACAGATGAAGAACGGTTAGATAAACTCAACAAGACATCCAAAACAAAGTACATTTATTGATTCATCAGGTATCCTCATAACTCACATTTGTGTTGAAGTTCTTCTTTAATGACCAATCCTTTGTATATCTGCCTTGCAGGTAAAAGATGGTTATCTCCTAACCCATCTCATAGCGATAGAAAGAAGCTGCTATGAGTTTGTGAGTTCAGGCAAGAGTAAGGGAAACTCCCCCAACCCATTGAGGGTCAATTTAGTGACCAATCAGGATTACAGATGTGGCCACGTGACGTGAACTACATTTCCCAGGATACCTTTAACTGCATTTACCATGATGCATTCTCTTAAGGGGACAGCTCATAATTCCTAAGTAACTTTGTGGCTGGGACAGCACAAAGGACTAGGGGAGACATGATGGGAATCTTCCAGTATTTCAGGGGCTGCAACAAAGAAGAGGGAGTCAAGCTGTTCTCCAAAGTACTGAAAGGCAGGATAAGAAGCAATGTGTGGAAACTAATCAAGGAGAGAAGCAACCTAGAACTAAAGAGAAATTTCCTGATGGTTAGAACAATTAATCAGTGGAACTTGCCTCCAAAAATTGTGAATGCTCCAATAAGTTTTTAAGAAGAGACTGGGCAGCCATTTGTCTGAAGTGGTATAAGGTTTCCTGCCTGACCAGGGGGTTGGACTAGAAGACCTCCAAGGTCCCTTCCAACTCTGTTTTTCTATTCTATTCTATTCTATTCTATTCTATTCTATTCTATTCTATTCTATTCTTATTATTCTATTCTATCACTATTCTATTCTTTGATTAATTGGAAGGTTTCAAAGCAGCTATTTAATCTAACTAACTAACCTTCTGTTTATCATTAAATGCCACTCATTTTGCATTTACACATAGACGGTTTACTGGCAATAACATTTGGATCCATGTCAGACATTCGATCAGCAATGAATAAACTCCAAAGACTTCACATGTGGGATGAATCAACCACAAAGCACTAAGAAGGATATTAATTCAGGGTATAAGAATGTAAACTTTAATTATATTAATGTCTTATGGAGATTCTCCGTCATCCACATCATGATTGTCTCAAAGGTGCTTTTTTCAAGAGGCAACTGGACTTTCTGGTTTTTCTTTGAAGATGTTTCCCTTCTCATCCAAGAAGGTTCCTTGATTCTGGCAGGATAGTGGGGGCGATGGAAGGATCATATTTCCTTGGCTTACAACAGTTCATTTAGTGACCGTTCAAAGTTCCAACAGCATTGAAAAAAGTGACTTACAACCATTTTTCTCACTTATCGCCTTTGTAGCATCCTCATGATCAAAATTTGTATGCTTGGCCATACTTGTGACCGTTGCCATGTCCCAACGTCACAAGATTCCCTTTTGTGACCTTTTGATGAGCAAAGTCAAAGGGGAAGCCAGATTCACTTAACAACAAGGTTACTAACTTATCAACAGCAGTGATTCATTTAACAACAGTGGCAAGAAAGGTCTTAAAGTGGGGCAAAACTCACTTAACAAGCATCTTGCTTGACCCACAGAAATTTTGGGACTCAACGGTGATAGCAAGTCGAGGGCTACCTGTATGATTTTAAACCTCCAAATGGTTCAACGGCTCTCAGAGAGAGTACTAACGACCAGATGATGGCAAAGAAATATGACTCTGTCGTCACCCCCAACATCCTGCCAGAACCGATGAAGCTTCTCAATTAAGAAGCAAAACCTCTTCTTCTTCCTCTTCCGGGGAAAAAAACAGTCCAATTGCCTTTTGAAAAAAAAGCACCTTTTGAGACTTGGATTAGCTTCATATCTTTGGTCCTTTCAGATTTAAGGGTGTATTTTTCCTTCTAAAACAAAGAGAGGTACAAAATCATACCTGATCCCAGATGTCGTACAACGTCAAGGTAACTTCTTCGTCATCCACGTAGAATCTTCTTTCGTACGAATCTTCTGATAGGAAAAAAAAGAAGATAACATCTGATCAGTGCAGTCCTATTTCTACGTGGTCCTTTATCGTATTATTATTATTTTAAAATGATGTTGAAGGAACAATTTGATATTGAGATGATTTGATCAGGCAGTGTTTTCAGACAAAGCCGCCCGAGGAATCAAATATAATGCGAAAATTTCAGTTTCCCCCGACAGGTGGGCATAAGAAAAGATAGATTGCAGGAAGAAGAAAAATAAAATTATGTTGATTTAAGCAGAGGCGGGATTCAAAAATCCCAACAACCAGTTCTCTGCCCGGTTGTTGGGTGGGCGTGGCCATGGTGGGCGTGGCTTACTGGAACTTCCAGGAGGGGCATTTTTTGCCTTCCTCAGAGTCCGGAGGCTTCCCTCAGGTGTCTGGGAGGACGAAAACAGGCTCCCATGGGCTCCGGAGGACCTCCGAAAGCTGGAAATGGGCTCATTTCCAGACTTCCAGAACCTCCGGGAAGAGCATTTTTCACCCTCCCAGAGCTTCTGCATGGACCCTGCACTTACTTGCATCCAAAATGGGCTGTGTGGAGACTCCTGGGAGAGGAGGGCAGGGATGGGTAGGGCCAGATGGTCAGTTCAACTACCGGTTCGGTGAATTAGATGTAAATTTAACATCCGGTTTGCCCGAAGCAGCCCGAACCGGCTGAATCCCACCTTTGGCTTTAAGACACACATACAAAGAATGGGTGTGGAAATTAATATCGCATCCCTGGATTTTTAAGGGTTTACAAAAGACCCCATATTTCTAGTGGCAGTTTTGGCAAGAAAGATGCTTGGGGTGTTCCAGGGGCCTTGATTCAGAGAAAAAAAATTCCTCGCCATCTCGTATTAACCCAGTTTGCAAAGGACAGCAAAATAATCTTCTGAATCCTGGTGCCTTGTGACAAACATGGACAGAAACTCATATGAATGTGCCTACAATGAATTAGAACAACTGTGGAACAGTTTGCTTTCAGAAGTTGTGAATCTCCAACACAGGAGGTTTTCAAGAAGAGATTGGAGCCATTTTTCTGAAATGGTGTAGGGTCTCCTGCTTGAGCAGGGGGGGAGGGTGTTGGACTAGAAGATCTCTGAGGTCCCTTACAACTCGTTATTTTGTTATTTTGAAGAAAAAATGAAGAGTTTGATTTTCCTTGGACTTCCGGTTTGAGCGTCTTAGGCAATGGACCGAAATCCGCGATCGTGCACAGTTTCGATCCGTGCGCCCCAAGCCAGCTGGTTTTGGGGCTAAGCCACCCTGTAGAGGTGGTGAAGAGGGGGGAGACCACCAGCAGGGTCGAGGAAAGCTGCTTCTGTCCTCCCCAGCTGGCCATTACTCCCTTTCCCAAAGGTGGTTGCAGCGGTGGTCAGAAATGGCCACCTCAAAGAAGAACTCAACCAGAAAAGAATGTGCAGGAGGAAAATAAGAAGAGAAAGTTTTGGCTGACTGGGTCAAACTGAAAAAGCAACAATGTAAGGTATCCTGGAATTTGAACTATAAAGAATAACATTGCTCCCAAAGAAGATTTTGAAGCAGTGAATGAGAGAGGGAAGGGAAAGGATTTGGTTTTTTTTTTTCCTTCCCCATATTGACAACTAAGAGATTTAAGTAAGAAATTGACAAAAATCCACTTTGACATTAACAGGCATTTAAGCTGAAAATAAAATGTCAAAGGGATAATAAAGACTTTTGGATTTTCAAAAACTTTTAAAAGAAGGAAAGGAGAGAAAAGGAAAAAACAAAAGGGTGGGATCTGGAAAAAAGAAGGAGACCACCTGGAAGTAAAAGGAATTAACAGTGAAACTTTAACAAGATTCCTAAAAGATACATTCTAACTGAAACTTTGTAATAAGATAATAGAACCCCAGGAAGAGAAAGTGGAAAAAAGAAGCAAGAAGAAATAGCTTTGGATTATTTGGATTACTTGGTGACTTTTGGATTTTTGGTTATTGGATCTAAAGGACTAAAATCAAGGGTGGTTGTTTAAAAGTTTTTAAAATGGTATCACTTTTGGAAGAACTGAAAATGGAACTTAAAAAACAGAAAAAAGATGCACAAGAAGGAAGAGGTATTTTTGGCTTCATATTTCAATTTTTAGAAATGGAGATCCTGAACTATGAGAAACAACAAGAAATGCCTGTAGAACAAGAAGGACAAAGAAGAAGCCATCTACAATGACCAAGTAATTCTATGTGGTGGGGGAAGGAAAGGGGGGAAAGGGAGTGGAAAATTTAAGATCTGAAAAAACAACCAAAAAAAGGCATAGTTTGAAAAGTAATTACAATATTAGGAAGAAACAGAAGAGAGGATAAAAGGGCCTTGGTGGTGCAGGCTGTTAATCTTCTTGCACTTAGTGCAAGCTGCCTGCAATTAGTGCAGGTTCGAATCCCACCAGGCTCAAGGTTGACTCAGCCTTCCATCCTCTCGGGGTAGGTAAATTGAGGACCCAAGATTGTTGGGGGCAATAAGCTGACTTTGTAAAAATGCCGCTTGAGGGGGCCAAAAAGCCCTAGTAATAAGCAGGCATATACAATGGAATGAAGGCTATTGCTGAGCACCTAGCATGGTGCTCCATAGACTGTAAGCCGCCCTGAGTCTCCGGAGAAGGGCGGCATATAAATGTAATAAAAAAAAAAAGGATTACAGAAGAGAGAATTAGAATCAGAAAGACAAGGGGTCAAAAAGGGGAGGGAGAAAAAGAGGGGGAAAAGGGAAAAGAAAAGAAGTTATAAAGGATAGAAACAGGACATAGAGAAACAGGGAAAACGTACAAGGATTAAAGGTATAAGCCTATTTGGAAAACATAGAGATAATGGGCGAAAATTTAATTGAAAGAGGAATTCTGCAAGAGTACATAAGATAGTATTGTTATATTGGAAATAGAAATAAACTTAGAAAATATGAAACAAATGTGATTAAAATGATAGATAAAATACTCATTGTAATGTAATGTAATGTAATGTAATGTTTGTTAATAAATAAATGAAATAAAGAGAATGAAATTATGAAAGGATGGGAATATTTTAATTATTAATGAAAAAGAAAAAAGGGGAGGGAGAAAAAGAGGGGGAAAAGGGAAAAGAAAAGAAGTTATAAAGGACAGAAACAGGACATAGAGAAACAGGGAAACGTACAAGGATTAAAGGTATAAGCCTATTTAGAAAACATAGAGATAATGGGTGAAAATTTAATTGAAAGAGGAATTCTGCAAGAGTACGTAAGATAGTATTGTTATATTGGAAATAGAAAGAAACTTAGAAAATATGAAACAAGTGTAATTAAAATGATAGATAAAATACTCATTGTAATGTAATGTTTTGTTAATAAATAAATGAAATAAAGATAATGAGAGAATGAAATTACGAAAGGATGGGAACATTTTAATTATTAATGAGTTATAAAAAATTAAGTGAAGAGAAATATGAAAGAAAAATGAAAAAATTATGGAAATATTATAAGTGTTCCTAAGGAAGTATATCTCATTGAAAAGAAATGTTAAAAATGTTAAAGATTATAACTATATGATATATGATAGATGATATATGATAGAGCTGAATTGGAATAGAATAAGTATTGTATTTATTATTGTTATATATATACTTTCTCTTTAAGAACTTAGTGCGTATTTTAAGAATGTACCAAGCAGAATTCGACTGGAGGTTATGTGAAATATTGAATGTTATAATTGTAAAGGCATAAATTGAAGTTTAAATAAGAATTGAATGGACAAAAATTAAAAGATACAAAGGTGTCATACCCCAATCAGTAACTACAGGGGAAAATTTTGTTTAATGAGAAAAGAAAATATTAAATTGAAACAAGACAGACAAAAGTATAAATATAATGATTAGAAAGATATTGAAACTTAGAAAAATATATAATTGAATTTAGAAAGGAGTGAGATAATTAAAAGCAAGGTTGAGAAAACTAAGGGAAGGGAAAAATTATAGACAAAAAGTTAAAATAGTAATAAGATATGGAATAGAACACAAAGATGAATATGAAATTGAGTTTGTGTTTGTATGGAGAAGTGATAACCCAGACTATGCTATTCTCAAAAAAAGATATTTTATTTGTATTATGCTTTGTGAAAACCGAAATAATTTTTTTTAAAAAAAGAATTTTATTTTCCTTCCCCTTCCCTTCACTGTTCCCTTTCCTTTCTTTTTCCCCTTCTCTTTCCTTTCTCCCTCCCTTTTCCCTTTCCTTTCTTCAACTCCTCTCCTGCTTCCTCTTTTCCTTCAATTCCCTTTCTGCTTCCTCTTTTCTTTTTCCTTTTCGAATTCACTTTCTACTCCCCCCTTCTTCAATGCCCCTTCCTCTATCCTATCTCCTTCCCCTTCCTTTCCCCTTCTCTTTCCACTTCCCCATTCCCTTCTTCAATGCCCCTTCCTATCTCCTTCCCCTTCCTTTCCCTTTCTCTTTCCACTTCCCCATTCCCTTCTTCAATGCCCCTTCCTCTCTCCTATCTCCTTCCCCTTCCTTTCCCCTTCTCTTTCCACTTCCCCATTCCCTTCTTCAATGCCCCTTCCTATCTCCTTCCCCTTCCTTTCCCCTTCTCTTTCCACTTCCTCATTCCCTTCTTCAATGCCCCTTCCTCTCTCCTATCTCCTTCCCCTTCCTTTCCTTCTCTTTCCACTTCCCCATTCCCTTCTTCAATGCCCCTTCCTCTCTCCTATCTCCTTCCCCTTCCTTTCCTCCTTTTTCTCTTTCCACTTCCCCATTCCCTTCTTCAATGCCCCTTCCTATCTCCTTCCCCTTCCTTTCCCCTTCTTTCCACGTCCCTCATTCCCTTCTTCAATGCCCCTTCCTATCTCCCCCTTCCCCTATCTCCTTCCCCTTCCCTTTCCTCCCTTTTCTCCTCTTTCCACTTTCCCCATTCCCTTTCTTCAATGCCCTTCCTCTTCCTATCTCCTTCCCCTTCCTTTCCCTTCTCTTTCCACTTCCCCATTCCCTTCTTCAATGCCCCTTCCCTCTCCTATCTCCTTCCCCTTCCTTTCCCCTTCTCTTTCCACTTCCCCATTCCCTTCTTCAATGCCCCTTCCTATCTCCTTCCCCTTCCTTTCCCCTTCTCTTTCCACTTCCTCATTCCCTTCTTCAATGCCCCCCCCTTCCTATCTCCTTCCCCTTCCTTTCCCTTTCTCTTTCCACTTCCCCATTCCCTTCTTCAATGCCCCTTCCTATCTCCTTCCCCTTCCTTTCCCCTTCTCTTTCCACTTCCCCATTCCCTTCTTCAATGCCCCTTCCTCTCTCCTATCTCCTTCCCCGTCCTTCCCTTTCTCTTTCACTTCCCATTCCCTTCTTCAATGCCCCTTCCTATCTCCTTCCCCTGTCCTTTCCCCTTCTCTTTCCACTTCCTCAGTCCCTTCTTCAATGCCCCGTCCTCTCTCCTATCTCCTTCCCCTTCCTTTCCTTATTTCCCTTCCCCATTCCCTTCTTCAATGCCCAGCTCCTTCTCCTTCCCCTTCCTTTCCCCTTCTCTTCCACGTCCCGCATTCCTTCTTCAATGCCCCTTCCTTCTCTACTAGCCTATCTCTTCCCTTCCTGTCCTTCTCTTTCCACTTCCCCATTCCCTTCTTCAATGCCCGCTTCCTCTCGTTCCTCTCGTCCTTCCCTTCCTTTCCCCTTCTCTTCCACTTCCCCAGTCCCTTACGTTAATGCCCTTCCTATCTCCTGCCCTTCCTTTCCCCTTCTCTTTCCACTTCCCCATTCCCTTCTTCAATGCCCCTTCCTATCTCCTTCCCTTCCTTTCCCCTATCTCTTCCACTGCCCTCATTCCCTTCTTCAATGCCCCTTCCCGCTCCTCAGCTCCTTCCCCTTCACTTCCTTTCTCTGTCTCCACTTCCCCATTCCCTTCTTCAATGCCCCCTCTCCTATCTCCTTCCCCTTCCTTTCCCCTTTCCCTCTTTCCACTTTCCCATTCCCTTCTTCAAGGCCCCTTCCCTCTCCTATCTCCTTCCCCTTCCTTTCCCCCCGGTCTCTTTCCACTTCCCCATTCCCTTCTTCAATGCCCCTTCCTCTCTCCTATCTCCTTCCCCTTCCTTTCCCTTTCTCTTTCCACTTCCCCATTCCCTTCTTCAATGCCCCTTCCTCTCTCCTATCTCCTTCCCCTTCCTTTCCCTTCTCTTTCCACTTCCCCATTCCCTTCTTCAATGCCCCTTCCTCTCCTCCTATCTCCTTCCCCTTCCTTTCCTTCTCTTTCCACTTCCCCATTCCCTTCTTCAATGCCCCTTCCTCTCTCCTATCTCCTTCCCCTTCCTTTCCCTTTCTCTTTCCACTTCCCCATTCCCTTCTTCAATGCCCCTCTCCTCTCTCCTTCCCCTTCCTTTCCCTTCTCTTTCCACTTCCCCATTCCCTTCTTCAATGCCCCTTCCTCTCTCCTATCTCCTTCCCCTTCCTCCCCTTCCCTTCTCTTTCCACTTCCCCATTCCCTTCTTCAATGCCCCTTCCTCTCTCCTATCTCCTTCCCCTTCCTTTCCCCTTCTCTTTCCACTTCCCCATTCCCTTCTTCAATGCCCCTCTCCCCTCTCCTATCTCCTTCCCCTTCCTTTTCCTTCTCTTTCCACTTCCCCCATTCCCTTCTTCAATGCCCTTCCTCTCTCCTATCTCCTTCCCCTTCCTTTCCCTTCTCTTTCCCATCCCCATTCCCTTCTTCAATGCCCCTTCCTCTCCTCCTATCTTCCTTCCCCTTCCTTTCCCCCTTCTCTTTCCACTTCCCCATTCCCTTCTTCAATGCCCCTTCCTCTCTCCTATCTCCTTCCCCTTCCTTTCCTTCGCCCTTCTCTTCCCTTCTCTTTCCACTTCCCCATTCCCCTTCTTCAATGCCCCTTCTCTCCTATCTCCTTCCCCTGTCACTTGCCCTTCTCGTTATCCACTTCCCCATTCCATTACTTCAATGCCCCTCCTATCGTCTTCCCCTTCCCTTTCCCCTTCTCTTTCCACTTCCTCATTCCCTTCTTCAATGCCCCTTCCTCTCTCCTATCTCCTTCCCCTTCCTTTCCTTCTCTTTCCACTTCCCCATTCCCTTCTTCAATGCCCCTTCTTCTTCCTCTTTCCTTCCCTCCCTCCCAGAGGTGGCATTCAGCAGGTTCTGACCAATTCTGGAGAACCGATAGCAGAAATTTTGAGTAATTCGGAAAACCAGCAAATACCACCTCTGACTGGAGATTTTACAGTATCCTTCCCCTGCCACGCCCACAGAACCGGTAGTAAAAATATTTGAATCCCATCACTGCTCTTCCCCTTCCTCTTTCCATTTCTCCTTTTCTCTCCCATCCCTTCCCAGTCAGCTGACACAGACTTAATTCATAAAACCCATTTCGGAGATTGTAAAGAGGAATTAAATGTGCCCTCCATTTATTTAATCCATGTGAGGGCAGCAGATTCCCCAAAGGTTTAAACAAACTGTTAATCTCTAGTTCACAAACTTTTCTTGCATGTTTTATAGATAAGCCAAGACCACATGAAAAGTCGGCTTCAAACTAGCCATGGTTGCAAAAAAAAAAAAGGAAAACAGATTAAAGCAATGTGCACAGGCACAATATTCCAGAAAGCAGTTGAGTCTACGACAAAGGAAATTACTGGGTTAGCATCAACATTGAATTTAAATTAAATTATAATTAATAGCTGTCTGGTTATTCCTCTTTTTTTCCCCCTCTGCCTTTATCCTGCCTGAAGCAACCTGTAGATTATCTTCCCTTAATTAATTTAACTGCTTTCGTTGCTGAGTGGATAGTAGTTAGTAGATTTAGCAGAATAAAGAACTATTCTGAGATTTTAAAAAATCATTTATTACAAGTGCAAATTTTTCCAAAGCGGTTTTGGTTAAGTAAGGATGGACTATGCCAAGCGACTCCCTCATTTTTGCTCAATTTAATTATGTGTATTTTATTGATCTGGGATGTGTCTTCATTTTTCATTTCATCAAGTTTCCTTGGGAGAAATTAGGTAAATTAAACTGAGTTTGGGAGCCCTGCAAATAGGTTTAATTATTCTAACAAAGCTTAGCCCTTCATACCCAGAAGAGCAATTTTGCTGTAATGTGAAAAAAAGCCATAGTATGTTTGGACAATCCTTTCCTAGATAATTTAAATTTCTGGATCCATATCATGTTGACGTCGTACCAAACTGCCACATTGCATTAAAAAGTTCAACTCCAAAGGATCTTGGGGGTGAGACATAATTCTTTCTTTCTTTCTTTCTTTCTTTCTTTCTTTCTTTCTTTCTTTCTTTCTTTCTTTCTTTCTTTCTTTCTTTCTTTCTTTCTTTCTTTCTTTCTTTCTTTCTTTCTTTTCTTCTTTCTTCTTGCTTATCTTTCTTTCTTTCTTTCTTTCTTTCTTTCTTCTTTTCCTTCCTTCCTACTTCTTTTTCCTTCCTTGCCTCCTTCCTTCCTCTCTTCTATCATCATTCCTCTCTTTCCTTCCTTCTTTTTCTTTCTTTCTCTCTCTCTCTCCCTCCCCCTTCTTTCTTTCCTTCCTTTTTTTTAAAAAAAGGAAGATTCCCATAACTTTCATGTAACTTTAGCAGGTAGGAATTCAATAGGAGTTGTTTCCTTATTCACATTTATGTGAGGGGAAAAACAGTCTGATGAACAGAACTGTTTGAAGTTCTTTAGACAGGCAGGGGTTGCTAGATGGGGGGAACATTTTAATCCACCTTAGATGCAGATGATTCTTGACTGACAAACAAAATTGAGCCATTATTTTTGTATGTTAAAAGAAGGTAACAAGTTACTAAAATAGTTTACCTGTGTGATGAAGGGGAGTCATTCCTTTGTATATATATATATATTTTTTCCTTTACACTCTATCTTTTCTTCCTTTTTGTCTGCACCTTCTATTTTTTCCTTTATTTTTCTTTCTCTTCCTTTTTAAAATTGCCATGTTTAACAAAATAATTATTTTTAAAACTGAGAAAATATTTATTGCTTGCATGTGCCTCGTTCTTTCCCAACTGGAGAAATGAAGAGTAAAGATTCAAGGGATCTCTTGATAGAAAAGGACCACTCTTTCTTCTGGTCATCCTTACCTGCGTGGTCCTCCTCGGGATGGGAGACCCCTTTCATGCCCCCAAAGATGGCAGCCAATGTCGTCTTGCCAACTCCGCTCTCGCCCAACAGCATGACTTTGTACGGGCCTCGGCCACCCGCCGGACTGGCTCCGCCGTGGCTGCTGACCTCTGGGGAACTCGGCGGAGAGTCCAGCTCATCCACTGCTGATGCCCTCACCAGCTGGTGTTTGATGGGTAGGGGCATGCTGCCGCGGCGAGGTCCAGCCCCTGCCAACTCTGGGGGCAACGTCATGACTGATCGGGAGCTGCCCAAAGGGAGAGACAAGAAGGTTGTCTTTGCTACAGGATTAGGGTGTTGTGGTCTGCCAGCATCCAGTGGAGCTAGTGGCAGATTCAGACAGTGAGGAAGTTGGGGAGGAACATGGGCCAGTTCTGGAGGCTGAGGAAGGCTCTGACAAGGGCTCTGCATCGGAGGCAGAGAGGGGGCCAGGGCTGTCTGACAGTTATCAGCTGCCTATGAAGTCAGAGATCAGTGGGGAAGAAGAACAGCTGGAGCCTGTTCCCAGTGTGCACATGCACAGAGCTGCCAGACGAAGGGACCAACTAAGGAACAAGGGTCGACTCGGGAGTAAAGGCACAGGTGGACGGTAAATGGCCCCTCCCATAGGGAATAAAGAGGAGTGAAAGGAGACAATTAGTTCAATTCATTAGGGTGAAGATTTGTTCCTGACTTCTTGCCAAGTAATGGCTGCTACAGTGTGGCATTTGGAGGATATCGGCCTGGCAATTCTCCCAGCCTGATAAAGGTCTGTAGTTCTGAAACCTCATGAAAGGCTGTTTGCCGGGACTTTGCTGGAGTGGAATTCCCTTTAACCTAAGTAAAAGGGGTTTTATCGGGATGAGGAGTCTGCTTCATGATCTTGGGAAGCCTGGGTCAGAACAGCTACAGGATTAGAGTTCAGGTGTGGCAATGACACCTGTTTGATTTCGTCTTTGGCTGGAGGCTGAGCAGAGCCAGGACTTGGAGGGGAAACCACAAGGAGATCACCAAAGCTGTCTCGGGAAGTCGAATGAATGTGTAAAAGGAAGCAGGGCCAAACTTATGATAGATGAACCTCTCCCTGAAGTCATCCCATTTCCTTGTTCTTTCTGGCAATAAGACAGCTGGTAGGAGCTCGAGATATGGGGGTGAAACCCACATCTGTACCCTTCCAAACTCCCTCAATAACACCCCCCTCCCCCAAGTTCCAACCAATCTAGATTTCTAAGAGAGGAAAATTGAATCTCTGGTTGCCATATTTTATTTATATAATTTATTAATACAGTTTCGATGCTGCCCAATTCCAGTGGACATCGTACTTTCTAAGTAGCTTCTAACAACTTTCATAAACAATGATTACGTAGATTACAAGGGGTGAACACAATTAAAAATCATAAAATAATTTGAAAGGCCACTAGAATTAAAATACTTTCTCCTGAAATCAAAAAAAGAGAACGTCTTTTGGAAGTAGATGGACCATTTCATAGAAGAGATATTTTATTTTATAAGGTTGTTTTAAACTAGAATATCCCTGGCTTTAAGCTGCCCTACATAACTTCTTGCAAGTTTTTTAAAAGCGGTCAAATGCATCATGGCTTATTTTAATTGACAAGCTATAATATCAAGCAAAATTAAAGCCTGTACAGAATCAGAAAAAAAACATAGTAATGTAAAATAGATAGATAGATATAGTCAGATAGACAGATATAATAGGTAGATATAAGGGTGGGATTAAAAAATCCCAGCAACTGGTTTGCTGCCCGGTTACCGGGTAGGCGTGGTCACGGTGGGTGTAGCCTACCAGAATTTCGGGGAGGGCCGTTTTTCACCTTCCTCAGGGTCCAAAGGCTTCCCTCGAGCCTTTGGGAGGTTGACAATGGCCTTCCCTGGGCTTTGGAGGTCCTCTGGAAGTTGGAAACAGGCCTGTTTTCAGACTTCCGAGAAGCCAGGAGGGCGAAAAAGTCCTCCCCGGGCTCTGGAGGCCCTCCGGAGGCCGGAAACGGGTGGTTTCCGGCCTTCTGGAGCCTCCGGAGGGCCATTTTTCGCCCTCCCTGAGTCTCTGTGTGAGCCCTGCACTTACCTGGGATCTAAAACATGCCGCCTGGGGACTCCTGGGAAGAGCAGGGCAGGGTGGACCATGCACTAGATCCTAGACGCAGCAGTAGGCAAAGATAAGGTCCATCTAAGTTAGGATTAAGCCAGCTTTGCATGTTGTTGTAAATGCAGGCTTTCAAGCTGGACAGTCGTTGCAACTACGGGTTCGGTAGAACCAGATGTAAAATTAACATCCGGTTCGTGTGAACTGGTGCGAACCGGTAGCATCCCATCCCTTGGATGCAGGGTGGATTGGATTTAAATCAAGTTGATTTAAATCCAATCCACCCTGCAGATGATACAACTGTGATTGATCTCCTTCAAGACCATGGCAAATCTGCATACAGATAGGAAGTTGAAGAACTAGCCTCGCAGTGTGGCAGGAACAATCTTGAACGAAAACCACTCAAAACTCTAGAGATAATATTAGTCCTCCTATTCTACCATCTTGTGCAATGCTAGACAAAACGCTATCAAGCAGGAGAGATCTTCAGGTTTCTGGGTTCTATAGTATCTCAAAGACTTAAAAGGGTGTAGGGTCTCCTGCTTGTGCAGGGGAGATTGGATGACTCTGTGGGGCATTGCTCACCAAAAACAACTAGACACAAGGAGAATCGTCCGTCATTGTCATTCCGGTGTCATCACCCTGCTAGACAATTCATTCCCACAACACTGAGAAACTACCTAGTAGGGCTGTGTTCCTATTTGTCCTTTTCCTGTTTCCTACGACCTAATTCCTTTTCTTCTTGTGTTTATAACTTTGTTGCTTGTAGCTTACAATTTCTATGAATTGTTTTAATGAGTACGCTAGTATGATTTATGTTGATTGCTTATTTAATATTCTATGGCTATTAGCAGTTATGATTATGATGAATGTCTTTTATGATGATTATGATCACTATTTATCATGTTGCTTGTATGTACACTGAGAGCTTATGCACCGGGGACAAATTCCTTCTTTGTCTGATCACTCTTGGCTAATAAAGAATTCTATTCTGTTTATTCCATTCCATTCCATTCCCTTTTCTTTTCTTTTTTCTTTCCTTTCCTATTCCGTTCCATCCTTTCCTGATTCTATTCTTTCCTGATTCTGTTCTGTTCTGTTCTATGCTGTGGTGTGCTATGCTATGCTATTCTATTCCAAATTCTGTTCTGTTCTATTCTATTCCAAATTCTATTCTATTCTGTTCTATTCATTGTTTTATTCTATTCTTATTCCCAATGCTATTCTATTCTATTCCATATTCTGTTCTATTCTAAATTCTATTCTATTCATTGTTCTATTCTATTCTTATTCCAATCTCCTATTCTATTCTATTCCATTCCATTCTTCTATTCCTAACTGGGGCCAGCTCAAAAGCCTGCATTTACAACAACATGCAAAGCTGGCTTAATCCTAGCTTAGATGGACCTTGTCCTTGCCTACTGCTGTGTCTAGGATCCAGTTGCATGGCCCAATTCCCCAAAACAGGCTCTTCCTTTGTTAACCAGATTATGAGTATGTGTGTGTTTATTTGTGAATGTAGTCACTGTGTTGCATGGATTCACCACCAAGAAGATGAACCAGATGCTACCGGATGTATGCAAGACACCAGTTTTTCTATATGGCACAACCCATGTGCTGTGCGTAAACCACTTTTTTAAAAAAAATCATGCACACACTTGTACTTCTCAGCTAGACAGGAGATCAAAAAAAGCACACAGCTGCAAGGATGTCACATTAATGCCCTCTTCCTTCATCTCTCTGCACCCATCGGCCTCATTAATCCCCGATCAGCAGCGCAAAGGTGCACAAATTATGCCTGATCTATTTGCCTAGTTCATTGCTCATCTGCCTAGCTCACAGCTTCATTCATTCTGCATTGCTGTACAGTGTGCAGTCTGATCACTCTTGGCCAATAAAGAATTCTGTTCTGTTTATTCCATTCCATTCCCTTTTCTTTTTTCTTTCCTTTCCTATTCCATTCCATCCTTTTCTGATTCTATTCTTGCTCGACTTCAATCAGTTTTCCAAACCAGCTGGTTGGACTCACAAAGCCCACTCATTCGCAGGCTTCCCTGCCTTCAAACCCAATGCAAAGGGTCCGTGCATTGACCTTTTGTGCCCAATCAATTGCATACATCAAACTCACCACCGACAAGCAATTGAATTGACTACTCGTTGTGTCTCATCAAACTCACACCAACAAATTGGCTGGTCGTCATGTCTCCGCAAAAAAGCAGCCAGAAAAAGATTATTTTTTTTAGGACTGCACAGACAAAACCCTCAATTCTTGGAGGATGTTAAACATCCCCACGTATTTTAGAGGACTTGCATTGGTGAAAAATCCTCAGCTAAAAAAAAAGGGAATCTATTACTTCATTTGGATATCTGTGTTGTCATCGAATAAGATCCTATTTTCAATTCCTTCCCTAAAACATGGCTGATTCTTCTAAGGTCTAGGGGCACAGAAGCCTGACTGGTTATTTTTTAAAAAGGATTTAGTTTAGAATAGAATAGAATAGAATTCCTTATTGGCCAAGTGTGATTGGAGGCACAAGGAATTTGTCTTGCTGCAAATGCTCTCAGTATATATGAAAGAAAAGATACATTCATCAAGAGTCAAGATTCATCAGGTACAATACTTAATAATAGTCATAGGGTACAATAAGCAATCAAATCATACTAGGAAACAGTCGATATAAATCGTAAGGATACAAGCGACAAAGTTACAGTCATACAGTCACAAGTGGGAGGGGATGGGTGATAAGGAGTGATGAAAACCCCTGATATGGCATTACTATTGCACTATACAATAGAATTCAATAGAGTTATTGCCCTGGAATAGAAGCTGTTTTTCAGCTGGGAAAATCCCAAAGCATTTAACAAATCTGATTAAAACATTTTTTTAAAAAAAAGATACAAAGCACGATAAACCCCAAGCCCCAATATTAGAAGGACTGGCTGAGATTGAAATATTCCAAAGCAGATAACAAATCTGATCAAAACCCTTAAAAAAAAATAAGAAGCATGATAAACATCATGCCCACAAATATTAGAAGAAATGGCAGGAAAAGACAACTTAAAATGCTGATAATGAAAATACGCTCCAGCATTTAAAAAGAATTGAAGCGGATGGCAAAATCTAGCCAGCTTTGAATAATCTCAGCTAGCTAAGCAGGGTTGCGCCTGGTTAGAATTTGGAAAAGAGACCCACGTGAAAAGCCCAGAGCTTTATAAATAAAATAATTTTAAAAAGCACCCCAGGAAAAAGAGAATGATAGACTGTGGGACGATAATACACCTAGCCAAGATTCTATCTTGACTTGAGGGGGAACATGACCTTTTCTAACTTTTTATAGCTTGGCTCAGTTCCTTGAGCTCCCCACAAGACGTTTCTCAGAATGGAGAAAGGAATCAGGACTCACGCTTTTGTTCAGCCTTGAGATTTATTCAGATACCAGCTCGATACCGTCTCTGCCTACCAGCATCTTCATTCATCTGGCTAGCATCCTGTCAGTGTGCGCGAGAGTTGAGGGCTGTTTGGAAACTGAAACAGTATTTGCTGTGTGAGCAAGAAGGAGACAGCAAGGAGCTTGGGCGTTGCTTAGCTCAACTGTTCTGTACTAAAGCTGGTTGCTGCTGTGAAACTGAAACTGAAACTCCTCTTGTACTGCTTGTGTTTTGCATTTGGAACAGATTTCTCTTCAGGTGTGGAGGGGAAGTAGAACTCCTTAGCATGAGAGCGTGTGAATAATAATATAGGAAATTCTAATGCTCTGATGGTCATTTCAAAAAATCCTTTCTTAGTGAGCACCTAGAAGCCAAGAGGAACATACATGCCAAATTTCAAGTTTGTAGGCTTTATGGTTCTGGAGATTTTGTGAGTGGTATTTCGCTTTTGTATATATAGATAACGAAAAAAAGATAATCTGATTAAATCAAAATACTTCTTTTTTCCCTCCATCCCTCCCCAGCTGCCAGAACCAAGTCTCAACAGCGATTCTCTACAGGGGCAAGTGCTTCACCCGTTGAATTTCTGCCTGTAGCATACGCAAGACATAGGAAGTCTACCAGAAATGCAGCAGGTTAATGGAGGACATCAATGAATATGAAATGAATAAAATAACATTTACTGGCTTTGAAATCACTGTTTGTCAAGCTAGGTTGCGTGAAGATGGGTAGACTTCAATGGGTAGACTTCAATGGGTAGAATTCTCCAGCCAGCTGGGGAATTCTGGGAGCATCCATCTTCATGTGACTTGAGAAACACTGTTCTAAACAGATCCACCCAAATCCACTCCATGGGTGTGCAATCCCCTCTCTCTTTCCAACCACAACCATGCACCACACACCCACACTCAAACACATACATAAATGCACACACAAAGTTAATGAAAGTGTCTTCCTCACTTTCCTTTCTGCATTTCCAGAATCATCCCAGGTGCAAAATAAATCTACGAAGGACAGATATACCCACCCACACTGAAGTCCTAACCCAACCTAACATTGCACCCCATTGTGGTAACTGCACAACAGCAGATGCTGGAAAGCGGAGGGATTCACTTCATGAATGATGCGTAATCTTTGAGTCGTTTGCAAGGAAAACACAACAGTAGCACCCAACCTTCAATCTGTCTCCAACCCAGCTTGCTGGGTCGGATTCATAAAGCCTCCCTTCCCCTCCATGCTGTGTTCACACGGATTCGGCTTCCCAGGTAGGCGCGCAGACACCAACGCAAAGGACCAACGCAAAACAATTGCACATCACTGTATTCAGTGCACTACTAGCACTGATGTTGTTACCTAGTTCAGTCATGAAATGTCTGCAAGGAAGCAAGCAAGGACCCCACAGCCCTTCTTCTTCTTCTTCTTCTTCTTCTTCTTCTTCTTCTTCTTCTTCTTCTTCTTCTTCTTCTTCTTCTTCTTCTTCTTCTTCTTCTTCTTCTTCTTCTTCTTCTTCTTCTTCTTCTTCTTCTTCTTCTTCTTCTTCTTCTTCTTCTTCTTCTTCTTCTCCTCCTCCTCCTCCTTCTTCTTCTTCTTCTCCTTCTTCTCCTCCTCCTCCTCCTCCTTCTCTCCACAAACCTCACTCCTTCTAGCACTGATGCTATCCTCTAGTTGGGCCCTGAAACGTCCTGCAAGAAAGCAAGCAGGCACCAAGGACCCCTCACGTCAACCCTGAGCTGCGAAGATTCTTCTTTATTGGTAACTAACTGCACATCAACCTCGCCGACAAGCTATGGAATTTGCTGTTCTTTGTGTCGCCGCACCCAAGCAGCGGAAACGCGACTTTAAGGACCGCACACACCAACCCCACCCCCCTCCCCTCTGATTCCAGCAGGGTGCCGGGCATCCCCACGTGCCCAAGAGAAAGATGCGGGTATCGCTATCCAGGATGCTCAAAAGTGGGAGGGGTGGGACACCTTTGTAAAAAAAAAACAACAACCCTTCCATAATATTTATCCCGAATCTTTGGCACGACGTTCGGCTTTGCCATTCGGGCGGCCGACTCCTTACCTGTTTCCAGCCAGGGCGTCGGAGACACTCGCGGAAACCTTCAGCGTGGGTTTTTCCACAGACATCGCCCTTCCAAGCCAAGGCTGGCTAGCCCCCGCTGGTCTACTTGCGGCTGTCACGGTTTCGAACCCAAGCGGAAAGGCTGATCTCTCTTAAACCACCACGCCGGGAGCCGTTTAAAAAAAAAAATTCAGAGATAGGGGCAGTACAAAAGGGCGTCTCTCTCTCTCTCTCACTCTCTCACTCTCTCTGTCTCTCTCTCTCTCTCTCTCACACACACAC